>CM024718.1:32416215-32721071 GCA_014182545.1 Eucalyptus globulus | reverse complement strand
AATGACCAATCTTATGAAAGTATGGTATCTATGTTTATTGAAACTAATCTTATGGTTAGTGTTGAATCCAATTCATGGTTTCTAGATTCTGTTGCAACTTCACATATTTGTATGTCTTTACAAAATCTGGAAACAAGCAGGATGCTAGGGCGAAATGAGATTGTCCTGAGATTTGCCAATGGAGCAAGAGTTGATGCATTAGCTATAGGGACTTTTCGTTTATGTTAATCTTCTGGACATGTATTGGTTTTAAAGAACCGTTTGCATTCTAAGAATGCTGTTAGGAACATCATCTCTATACCTCGTTTGGGTAAAGAGAATTATGAATTTTCTTTTATCGATAATGTATGTTCTATTTATCATAATAGAAGATGTGTTAGTTCTAGCTTATTAACCAATAATCTTTATACCATTACAATGTCCCGTAATGCGATTACCGATGTCAATAAGCAGAATAGAATTGATATAAATGCCATAACTAATAAATGCCCTAAAGACAGTCCAAATAAAAAATATGTTTGGCATCTCCAATTAAGTCATATTGGAGAAGACAGAATTAACAAGTTGAGTAATGATGGGTACATTGATCCATCAAATTTTGAGTCATACTCGACTTGTGAGGCATGTCTTCTAGGAAAAATGACTAAAGCGCCCTTTGTGGGACATAGTGTGTGAGCCGTTGACATATTAGGATTAATACATACAGATGTATGTAGACCAATCAATGAAACTATTAGAGGTGGTTATAATTACTTCATTACCTTCATCGATGATCAGTCACTGTATGGTTATTTATACCTAATGAAGTATAAATATGAATCATTTGAAAAGTTCAAGGAATTCAAGGCCGAAATTGAGAAACAAACAGGAAAATGTATTAAGACTCTTCGATCAGATCGAGGGGGTGAATAACTTAGTATTGAATTCTTAGACTATTTTAAAGAGAATAACATTTTATCACAATAGACACCTCCTGAAACTCCAAAACATAATGGTATATTTGAACGAAGAAATCGTATTTTATCAGATATAGTACGATATATGATGAGTTATACCGATTTACCAATATCCCTTTAGGGATATGCCCTTAAGACAGATGCATATATACTGAACAGATTACCGTTCAAATCTGTTCCAACTACGCCCTATGAGATATGGCATAGTAGGAAATCTAGTCTTAATCATATTAATATTTGGGGTTGTCCAGCTTTCGTAAAAAAGCTGAAAATGGAAAAATTGGAGGCAGGATCTGGATAAGGTCGCGTCATTGGATATCCAAAGGAAACTCTTGGATATTATTTCTATTTTCATTTAGACCAAAGAATTTTGGTGAGCAAGCATGCTTCTTTTTTGGAGAATCAGTTCGTCCAAAAAAGTGGTGCTTAGCAAAAAATAGTCTTACAAGCAGAAAATAATGAATTATCAAACAATTGAGTTCAAATACCAATCTCTAATTTAATGGAAGCTTCTGATACACAACCTCTTAAGAGAAGTGCAAAAACGTTTCACCCACCTTCTCATTATAGACACTCGATTGAATATATTGACCCATTATTCATTGTGAATGATAATGATCAACCTGGTGATCCTAAAACCTATAAGGAGGTGATGTCGAATATCGATTCTAGTAAATGACTAGAAGCCATGAAATCTGAAATGGATTCAATGTATTCCAATGAAGTTTGGACCTTAATTGACCTGCCTGATGGTATTATACTAATTGGCTATAAATAGATCTTCAAGAGGAAGATAAATGTTGAAGGTCAAATTGGAACTTACAAAGCACGACTGATGGCGAAATGATATCGTCAAAAAGAATGAATTGATTATGACGAAACTTTTTCACCTGTGGCCATGCTAAAATTCATTCAGATTATGTTGGCTATAGCTACACACCTTGATTATGAGATATTTCAGATGGATGTCAAAACAGCTTTTCTAAATGGCTTTCTTGAGGATGACATCTATATGGAACAGTCGCGGGGTTTTGAATCAAATAGTGAAAAACGGAAAGTGTGTAAGCTTAAAAGATCCATTTATGGACTCAAACAAGCCTCCAGAAGTTGGAATATCCGTTTTGATGAGGTTGTCAAATCATTTGGCTTCATCAAAAATCCGGATGAACCTTGTGTATACAAGAAGATTAGTGGGAGTGCAATTGCATTTCTAGTTTTGTATGTCAATGATATACTTTTGATTGGAAATGATGTACCGATGATATCATTGATAAAACTATTCTTGTCACGGAAATTCTCCATGAAAAATTTAGGAGAGGCAACCTACATTTTAGATATCTATAGAGATAGATCAAGACAATTGATTGACCTCTCACAATCTACGTACATAGATAAAGTGTTAACACGTTTTAACATGCAATGTTCCAAAAGATGATTATTGCCTCTTAGGTAAATGATCTGTCTTTCTAAAGAGATGTGTCCTAACACTCCTAAAGAAAGAGAGCGGATGGCAAAGATACCATATGCATCTGCTATTGAAAGCATAATATATGCTATGCTATGTACTATACATAATATTACACATGTTGTAAGTACTATTAGCATATATCAATCAGATCCAGGAGAAGAGCACTGGATAGCAGTCAAGAATATTCTTAAGTACTTGCGAAGGACTACGGATCTATTTTTAATAAATGGAGAATGGGAATTTAAAGTTGTAGCTTATATTGATTCCGATTTTTAATCGGATCCTAATGATTATAAGTCTACGTCTGGGTTTATTTTTAAATTCAATGGTGGTGTAGTTAGTTGAAAGAGTTCTAAATAAAGCATAACTGCCGATTCCACCACTGAGGCAGAATATGTAGCTGCTTCTGAAGCAGCAAAGGAAGCCGCTTAAAATAAGAAGTTTATTTCTGAACTTGGAGTCGTTCCCTCAACTGAGCAACTGATTATATTGTTTTGTGACGACAATGGTGTGATAGCTCAAGTTAAGGAACCAAGGTCTCACCAAAAGTCCAAGCACATTGAGAGACGCTTCCATCTCATCAGAGAAATTGTTAGGAGATGTGATATCGCATTGCAGAAAATTGTCTCAGCGGAAAACGTGGTAGATCCCTTCACTAAGGCCTTACCTCAGTTTTCTTTTGAAAAACATATTAACAAAATGGGTTTAAGTTACCAGACAAATTGGCTTTAGTGCAAGTGGGAGATTGTTGGATGTATGCCCTAAAGCTACCATGTAATAGTTACATATTAGAGATTTCAGTTGTACTATCATTATTATTTAATTAATGGCAGTGACGTATTCATTTATTTGTCCAATTATTTTATATTTATGAATGATTTCATAAGATCAGTTGCAACTAGACATATTCTTGAGACGTTAAGAATATATGTGACAGGTTTATAGTTAGACTGAATCTTTAAATTGTTCCCGGTCAATGGATTATTTAGTGGATATTAATAATCATGTTAAGACCGGTGTGTTCTTAAATTCACCATTAAGTATTGGATACTTAAGGGAATGATGAGTCGCAAGTCATTAGGTATTGTGATGCCTGAGTTAAGAACACGAGTGTTTTTTTTTTTTAAAGAAGAACACGAGTGTTTGTATTAGACAAGTTCACTGAACGTGACATATATGGAACGATTAGCGACATGGAAGCTTTTAGCGTGGTCAATGTCTAATTGTTCATGCTGTGGTCTTGTGTAAATAATCCTTAGACCTGAGGCGCAGTGTTAACTTGTGTGTCGAACAACTATGGTTCACAGGTGCACGTAATGCCGGGTCGTTAATCCGTCTTTATACCTGATAGTCATAGTTTGTTCATATACGAAATTACACATATACGCAATGTGGAATCTGTCTCCTTGTTACATGCAAGGTATAATAATGATGTCTTATGTGATCTAATTATGACAATGCATTGAAATCCTTGGCCGAGGTTGTAATCGAGAATAAATTGTTTATGTCTTGAATAAGATACATGTCAATTAAATTTGTGCATATGATCGAATTGGTGACTTGACAAATATTCAATAGTTTTTGTTCGATTGAGACATAGTAAGACATAAGGATTGAATTATACTGTAGCCAAAGCTAACATATTCATTATCTTTTTAATACAATCACACTATTTGGGTAGCCATGACATGTTGCTAGATGTCAATCATGGCTTGTAGGACCCAAAGATTAATCGGGACAATTAATTCTTTTAGGAGTACTAATGTGTTAGTACAAGTCTTCCTACCAACTTAGTAATGAACCTAGAGATGTCACACACCATAAACAATTAGGATAATGTGGAATAAGAGAAAAATAATGTTGCAAATGTGTTTGCAATTAGTGCAATCAAATTGTGTCGACCTGAAATTAAATTAAATGAGATTTAATATAATTTGTATTATAGTCATGAGCCTATGTGCATATGATGCACATGTATGCCCAAAGTGAATATATGTTAATGTATTCCAAATGCACACATAAAGATGATGTCCTTTTTATTTTTATTTATATATATTTAAAAAATGGATTGATTAATTATTTTTTCATTTAATTAA
Organism: Eucalyptus globulus; assembly: GCA_014182545.1. Lineage (NCBI taxonomy): Eukaryota > Viridiplantae > Streptophyta > Magnoliopsida > Myrtales > Myrtaceae > Eucalyptus > Eucalyptus globulus. The sequence continues at coordinate 32,716,551 of CM024718.1, read as the reverse complement.
TTAATTAATCAATGTGCACATGGTCAGCAATTGTTGCTGACCATGAGCAACACGCATCACATATGTGTGTCTTTTTAATAATAAAAACTAAAAAAAAAAAAAAAAAAATAGGGAAGCTTCGTGCATGATGATCAGCAACGGTTGCTAACCATCATGCACGAAGCATCGTGCATCACATGTGCATGTCTTTTTAATAAAAAAAACTAAAATAAAAAATGGAGCTTCGTGCATGATGGTTAGCAATCATTGTTGATTCGAAATTTTTTTATAAAATGCCGCATAAAGGAGGGAATGAGCAACGGTTGCTAAAGAGAGAAAAACGTGTGTGTTTTGTGTGTTCGAGATGCGAGAAAGAAAATGAATTCTCTCTCATTCGGGCCGTGGCTAAAAATATCAAGGATACGGATGATTGTCTTCACGAGATTGTTAGCACGATCATAGTGGTAATTATCCGAAAGTTCTCTCTTCCATTCGACGTCCATTGGTGATGTGTCTGAACTAGAGGTCCGATGTTTGTGGGGCTCAAGCTGAATAACATCCGAACCAATTCGTTTAAAGCGCACTTCAAGAGGTAATTCGTTTAACTTTATTTTATATTTAGATTTTTGATTAAAACATACGAACAACGCCTTCGGAGAATCATGTATAGAAATATATCATTTTTGTTTTTTTTTTGTAAATGTAAGAATTAAATATATCATTTTTGTTTCCGCTATGTTTTTTGTTAATTTTACCTATACATGATTCATGAAACCCTAAGGCTGCGTTTGGCAGTCGGGATAAAATTTGGGATAGGATATGATTTATCATATTCTACGTTTAGTGCTCGCTCAGAATAGGATAAAGTCAGATATAAGGGGGATATATGCACGATAAAATTATCCCATGAGGAAAATGGGATAAAGATGGATATGATTTCTAACGTCTATAATAGAAAATTTATTTTTCTCGAATAACGAACTTATTAAATTAAAAAAAAATTGAAATTAAATTTTAATATAAATAATATTTGAATTCTAATTTAAGAAATTAAAAATAAATAAAAATTATTTTTAATTAATCTTAATTTAATTTATATATTCAACTTTAATTCTATCTTATAATAAACATTCAATCTATAAATTAAATATTTATATTTATTATATTTTTAGGTATGTTAATACAATTTACTATTTGATAAAATTTTATTAAAGAATGATGAAATGGGAAAAAGAAATAATAAAGAAAATAATATAAAAAAAGAGAAAATAAATTTAAATTAAAATAAATTAAGGAATAGTGTTACGAGAGATTTTCACCATCTCCATTTATAAATATTTAGGTTCATTTATAATGATATGCCGTTTATATCAAAAAAATGTATATAATATGATGTGAATATATTCGACTTTAATAGTACGATTCACCAAACAATGGATATGATATAAAAAAAATCATAGGATTTCATATCATATCCTATTCAATCCTATCCCGATTAGAAATCCGGACGACCAAATGTAGCCTAACATCTCTTTCCTCTTTCCTTATGTATAACCTTGAATTTTTGCTTTTGCAGAATATCTTGTTGTTTAACCAAGTAAATTCGACCAAAAAAAAAAAACCAAGGAAGTATCTCATAGACCCCCCCCAAATACCAAGGAAGTATCTATCTAGATATTTTAAACTGGTGGATTGAGTTGGGATTATACGGATCGAAAATGGATTTGACCCAATTAACCTATTTTTATGTAATATAATTTTATCGACCCACTTGACCCGACCCAAATCAAACCCAACCACTTTTCTCCTTTTTTTTCATCTTGCATTGCTCTTCATTTCCGTCATTTCTCCACCCCCAGATTTGATTAGGAGATACGCCGACACTTAACATGCCATCTGCTCGGCCATAAATAACTAAAGCTCTGACCTTCTTCGTCGTTGTAAGGGAAAGATCGAAGTTCCCCCAAGAGACTAAAGGCCACCGAAGCTGATAAAATGCTAGCAGTTCAAATTACTTAGTGAATAAAATAGGGCAATGTAAATGCTCCGCCCAATCTTTTAAGTTGTCCAATTAGTCGATGGTTACACACCGTCAATTCTCAACTTTACTCTTCCAAGTTAGTTCGCGACAAAGAAACCTAAGTTTCCATGAAATGACTAAGAAACTCTCTAGTGAACCAACTATCACGACGATCAGCTCAACTTCAGTCCTCTACCTTCCTCTTTTTGCACAAGGAACAAAGATGGAGACGTATATAGAGGTGAGCACGTCAATTCTAAAAGAATACTCCAGAGGTAGACAAACTTGCTATCTCATGAATTCCTAAAATTTACCACGTAATGCATGTCACGCGCCGATTCTCGGACACGCACATATCCCTCACCTTGGTCGATTTAATAGCGACGTCCCAGGACGCATCGCCAACCCATTTTGTTTTTATTACGCATGCGGAAGCATATAATAATAATCCCCAGGCAATACAGTAATGAGATAGACAAGTAGGACCAAAAACTTGAACCTGAAAACCAACACCCTTATGTACATATATAACAATTCAGTCATATATATACATATACAAGTCATACTAAAAGGTCGGTCTCTACTCAAACGAGTTCCACGGCAAAAGTCATCAGACAGGAGTAGAGTCTCAATCCTCATCAGGATCCTACTCTAGATCATCCTTGGGGTTCTCCTCCATGTACTCCTCTTCGGGTTCTTTCTCCTCAGGTTCCTCATCAGGGTCCTGAAATGTTGTCCCACAAACGAGATGAGACTACATCTCAGCAAGTTCTACCCCTAAGACCCGATTAGAAAGCCAATACACCTTAGGCTACCTAAGCATAACACGAGTCAGAGAACTTACCTTAGCCTCAGTTCCTACCTGCATGTCAGTTCAATCAATAAATATTGATAACCACATCAACCAATCAATTGCGATCGAACTATCGAACTATCAATCAATCGACCTAGTCGGTCACATGTTATCACGACTATTCTTAGTCGACCCATTCCATACTATCTGTAAGTCTAATCAACATCCAAGACTACTCACCCTAGGTGATATATGGATAGTATATTATCCTATCTCCAAATGACATGTGGAGTCATCGAGCTGTCAAATCATATCGTACTGTCTCAAGATGATCTGTAGAATTATCGAACCGGTATATCATACCATACTGTTTCAAGATAACCTATAGAGTCACCAAGCCGGTAGATCATACCGTACTATCTCAAGATGCCCCGTAGAGTCATCGAGCCGATATACACACAATTTATCATACCGTACTATCTCAAGATGATCTGTAGAATTATCGAGCCGGTATATCATACCGTACTGTCTCAAGATAATCTGTAGAGTCACCGAGCCAGTATACATGCCATTCCAAGCAAACAATCAAATAACCATTTTTTTTTATCATTTTCGATAAAATGTCATATGTGGAGTACACGGTTGGCCTTAACCAAAATATAATATATTTTTTTTCCATAACTCCCATTATTTTATGTAGTCCTCCAAAACATTTTTGGCATTATCAACCGATGCCCAGTTATTTTTCAATTAATAACCAAAATTATTTAATTTAGGAATAAATCCTAAAATCACCAATAAATCAATTTCTCACAAACTAAGGCTCGAATAAATAAACAAACTAGACCACGATGATCAGTATAAAATTCTAGTCACTGGCCACCCTAGTTGAATTTTCGGAAAATAAATAAATACTTAATTAATTTCGAAAATTAATTATTAAATATCAATAAATCCAAATTAGGCCCGTAATGTCTAACTGGAAGCCGAGACAAGCCTCAAAAATTACCGAGACTCGTTCAATAAATATTAAGACTTGTCTACTTGCTAAGTACACTAACCATTTGCCTAACATGCATAGGTAAATTCCTAATTTAATTATTCTAATCTAATCTATCCACTTAATTGCACTTAATTAAATCTAATCAACCCATAAGCATCATTAGCATACTAAGAAGGGATTAGTGAGCAAAACTGACTTGATTTGCGATCCGCTCGGACCAAACGACGGCGACACGACGGCGGCCGAAACCCGAACTTTCGGCGGCGTCCACGGACACTCGGGTTGGGCCGGAAAGCCTTGGAAAGCCCAACAACAAGTTGTTGGGCTTGGGCTGAACTTGCGGTTGGGCTTGGCTTCGCGGGCTTGGGCTGCTTGGTGGGCTGCACAAGAAAGCCCGAGATGGGTTGCTGGGCCGAAGATGCTGGACTGAAATTCACTGGGCTGAAGCTTGCAAGTGGCTGAACTGAAGATGGGCTGAGTTGGAATTCACTTGGGCTTAGAGGGGATGCTGAAGATCACGGGCTTGACTGGAAATGGGCTTCGGTGTGCTGGGCTTCTTCGAAGAAATTTGCTGGAATCACGGACGAGCTGGGCTGGACTCGAGGTGTGTTCTTCGGCGACAATCTTCGACAGCTGCTAAGGAATAGGTGGAGACGGGCGCGTGGAGCTGCAGTTGACCGATGAAGAGGAAGAAACGAACGAGTGGCAGCAAGCTGGTGGAGAAATCGGACTGCAGGCGGTCAAAGATGGGCTTCACTCGGTGGAAGGAGACGCTGGTTTGTTGACCGGTGAGGTGGCGTTGGCAGCTTCGGTGGACTCCATTGGACGTGCGAAGAAGTGGAGAACGTGGGCGTGCAGAGGCTGCTGCTGGGCTGGGCTCCGCACGTGAGATGAGGGGAAGACTTCGGCTGCAGCTTCGGACAACAAGAGGGAGGAGTTCGCTGGCTTCGCTAGTGGACATCAACGACAGCACGAAGGGAAAAGAAAAGAGGACGGAGGCGGCAGAGAGAGAAGGTGGAGCTGCAGAGGCTGGCTTCTTTGATAAAAATGAAATCAAAAAGCAAAGCAAGAACTCAAAGGATCGGGGGTAGCTGGCAATGGGGAGATAAGAGAGAGTTAAAAGTCAATGGGGAAAAAGCAAAATAAAAGAAATGATAGAGGACGGTCGGCAGAAGGGAGAACGTGCGATGGAAGGAGGAAATGTGGGGAGGAAGCCGTGGATGAGGGGAGGAAGAATCAAAGCCAAAATATCCCAAATTCATCATGATTTTGGCCTCAAAAATCCTCAAGCCTATCTATTAGGTCTCTTAATACTTTCTCAACATGTAAATTCCACAAATAAACCAATATGATGCCAAAATTCCAGCCCTCAATTTTAGCATCCGAATTTCTTTAATTTTGATCTTTAATTTCTTCATCAAATTTCCCAAATCCACGTCCAATTTTGATGAAGAAAAATTCCCCATAAGTTCTATAAAATCCCATCGGCACAAAAGGCCACTGGAAGTCCAAATTTCCTTTAACTTAGTCAATCCGAATTTCTGTTATTTTTCCAAAGCGTTCGATTCGATTTTCCGTAAAAATCCCGAACTAGATGGAATTTCACCGAAAGACAAGACGACGTCCTATAAATGAACCGTGACATGCTCGAACGTCCGATTTCCGAAACCGAATTCAATTTCGTGGTTAAAATCAACCGAATGCAATTTTAGTCCAATCCAACCAATTGGGTAGTTTTTAAGTATTTTACCGCAATTATATCCCTTAACGGCTTCACCTAATAGATTGGTTAACTCGTGAGTGATCAGCTCAGAGAAAAAAGACCATAGGCGCGTCGACGAGATACCCATTTTGTTTTATCGGGACGGCTCGAAAATTCAGAATATCACCATGCAAGCCCATGCGTACATATCATACTATCATCATAGCTCATCAAAAGATTCTATGGAATAAACCAGGCCTTGATTGACGGAGCCAGCACGTTGAGAATGCCATAAAAATCAAAGTTGACTCATTCTAACTTCTGACTATTCAATTCCGTCGAATCGCTGCAGCCCTCAATTTGATCAATTCTCTAAGTGATTTTAAAGCTTAGTTTTTTCTTTGAGAAGATTCTAAAAGGGCGACAAAATCGACAAGCTTAATTTCGAGGGTCGAGACGCCACGAAAGTTCATAACGAAGCGCCCAATTTTTTTTACTCTCCAGTCTTAATCGAGTGCAGAATCAGACAATCTTTAGTGCTAAATCTCATTGCATTTCCTGGAATGATAAGATAAACTAAAATCCTTGCAAATCCTTAAATTACTTTTCCACCTGTTACAATTCTGATCATGTATAAAATTCTCAATTATTTTTACACTCGTTGAGAATTAAAACGGAGTTATGCCATTGAGGCAACATGCACATGGAGAAATTGCATAAGGGGTACCAATCAAGATATGCTTAATTCAAAGGAATGAAGTTTAACACCAAAAATGATATTTCTCCTAGATTAACCAATCACTTTACAACCCACTCTGCTGTGGTCGCGTTGGTTCGGCATTCCCCCCTCTTTCGGTAGGGGGAAGGTTTGAGTCACCGCGGTCGCATTTGCGGGACTTAAGCACGGCGCCGTGGGAGGTGGATCCTCACGCTAGCGTCACCCCGGGTTTACGTCGCTGGCTGTACGGTGGTTATTGAGTCATCAAAAAAAAAAAAACAATAATTTTACAAAATAAAAGAAAAATGGAACTCTTCTTTTTTTTTATTCCACGGCGTTGCAGTCCAATTAGATAAACATTAAGAAAAAGGAAGAAGGATCCACATGTAGTTGCACCTCAAGTCAAGTTCCAAGTCAAGATATAAGCAAATTCATCAAATCCCTCATCCTAACTCACAAGGGCATTTCGTAATATCGTGTTGCTCATCTCCTATAAATTCATGTTCTCTTGCTCATCTCCCTGCACCACAAAAACCACTACTCTTTCTCAAATCATGGGGAGATTTAGCCTTTGTTTGGCGTTGTTGCTTTGCCTCGCCATCTCCACAGCCAATGCTCAGAGCGCTAGCAACGTTAGGGCGACGTACCATTACTACAACCCTGAGCAGAACGGGTGGGACTTGAATGCCGTGAGCGCATATTGCTCGACATGGGACGCAAGCAAGCCATTGGCCTGGCGGCAAAAGTACGGGTGGACCGCCTTCTGTGGGCCCGTCGGACCTCAAGGGCAAGAGTCTTGTGGCCAATGCTTGAGGGTAAAAGATTACAAACCTTTCTTTTGTTTTTGCCCTGTAGCTTTGTTTTTTGGGCCTCCCATGTATTTCAAGCAACTCCTAAAGAGGTGAGAGATCAGATTATTAACTCAACTTCCTCTGAACGCAGATCACAAACACCAGGACCAACACGCAAATTATCGCAAGGATTGTCGACCAGTGCAGCAATGGAGGGCTCGATCTAGACTACGACACCATTTTCCGTCCGTTGGACACAGATGGAAATGGTTATAACCAAGGACACCTCATTGTGAACTATGAGTTCGTTAATTGTGGTGACTAAATTGCACCTGTTCCTAATTTTCGCATGTTTGTGCCCAGAAAGAATAAGACTTTGTTGAGAAATAAACGATCACTTTTTCTGTGATAGAAGTTGTCGTTATGAATTAATGAAATATTATTATTGTGAATCTATTGTTCTGGAATGAATGATGAAACATACGAGATGTGGTTGGTTGGACGAGAACTATTTCCAGGTCCTTCCACAGACAATTATCAAAAGGGAATGGTGAGAATCAATCAGTCGATGGCACCGTCCAAACCCCAATTATAAGCTAAATAATATTGGATATACAAGCTGAAAAGGAAATTGGCGTTACTTATATAATCTTGTCAACCCCGGCTGCTCATTTTAGGATCGGTAGATGTTAAGGTTCTCTAATATTATGTTTTGCCATTTTATATGTTTTTTAATTGGTGATCTTAAATGCATGGGTTTTGAATTAATTGGGGTTTTTGCATATGCGATGTGGATTATTGTGTTTTTAACGTATGGTATTTATTTAGTTATAAAGTATTATGATAGGTGTCGGGTTGGTGGTTATTTTACTGATCCGACTTTGGGGATATATATCAAAAGCCGTGATGGATTTGGAGCAAGTCTGAGAAATGATGAAAAATTGAGATGGGTTGCCCTGGTTTATCCAAAACCGAGCCAAGTTACAAACGCGTGGCACAAATTATATGCGAGTAGCTCAGACTCAACTTGATCATTATTCGGGTAGCTTGGACTCAACTTGGTTATAATACACGGTATAATTACTTGTGATGAATTGATTTAAAAAGTAAATTTCATTAGACTATACACAATAATACCTTTATTATTTTCTTTCAAGTTTGATATGTAAGAGTACTAAAGTAATTTTTTTTTTTTGTTGTTTTAATTTTCTTTCCTTTCATGTACCACCAAAATAGAATGGTATGATGGGTTAGCTTTAAATATCAGTTTGTAAATGAGTTCAGTACTAACTTTTTAATTGTGCGAGCATTTCGGGGGATAATTCAAAAATAAATTTCATATAATCTGATATTGATAAAACAATGCACGGCGCATGCCACCTTTATCAATCCAATGGGTCTTTGCACTTTTTGTTTGTGGTAGTCGGAGGGTCTTTGTAGTTTGTATATATATATAGTTTGTAGTTTGTACTTCACTGCGTTAATGCTTTGCCTTTTTCATTAAGAAACGTATTTGAGAGTTGGTCGCATTTTATCTTTGAACTATAAACTCATGCTAATTATTTTTGCTAATTTGTTAAGTCATTCTTATAATGAACTTATATGCACGCATGGACTGCAATATGCTACTATATCAGAGACATAATTAAATTAATTTCATTAGCCAAAAAAGCAATTGATCTCTATGGGTATTATACATTATCGTATCACCCAAAAGTAGAAAACTAGATATTCAATAATTACTTTTAGCTAAATATTGCCAAAGAAAAGTTATTGCACAGACTCAATTGGCCGGACAACCCTAATTGACTTTTCAAATGATGAAGGCTGAATTACGTTGGGTAAGCAACATACCATTTTCATTTTGAAAAACGTCATGTGATGTGTCCCTCTTGATTTTAAGCCGCCCCCATTCATGTGATTGTAAAAGCTTAGATTTTCTTTCGAAATAGTTTCTGAAAGGCCGACGAATTGGCAAAGTTATTTCGTCGAGTTGCGAGCCGCCGCAAAATTCGTAGCCATTGCCCCACTTTTGACTCTTCAGTCTTAATGATCGAAAAGTCAAAATTCATTAGGGTTAGTTTGGCTGCATTTCTTGGAATTAATAAAAATATAATACGAGCAAATTTTACAATTCCTTTAGTACATGTTAAATTAAATTGAAATTGAGTCATGCCATTGAGGAAACATGCACATGTGTTGAGCTAAATGTATTTTCTTTCGTTCATTATTGCGTTTACTCATTGTAGGTTGTCGATCATTTTATATAGATTAGTTTACATGAGAGGCAGTGCTTTAAGGTACTAATCAAGATGTGCTTAATTCAAAGCAATGAAGTTTAACATCACAAATGAGAGTTTAAGTGCTAGCTTCCCTACCTTTATTTCTCCTAAGTTCTTCATTCTTCAAAAGTAACATTTTAAAAGGAAAAGTTGCTAAAAATGGATTCTGAGTCCGACCAGGTTTGAGTCATATACAAGTCTGTCGAATATGAGTTACAAAATTTGTATTCAAAATAAATGGGTCAGTTGGGATCAAATTATTTTAATCCGACTCAACCTCAAGCTAACTCACCCATTTGAGGGGTCTAACAGTGATCAATTTAATCCTAAACTTTTTGACAATTTGTTAACATAATCATTTTGATCAATTTTAGTCATCCTTTGTGAAACAATCCTATGCCAGCCTATAAATGGAAAAAAAGAAAAAAAGATTGCAAAAATTATCCATGTCAATGTTAATTATACCATGTAGGATAATTGTTATCCACGTCAATAATCTCGGATCAAAATTGATTAGAGGGAATATATTAACAAATTGCTAAAAAGTTTATGACTAAATTAGATGTCGTAGAATAAATTTTGGACATTTTTAAAATTTTCTTCATCTTCCGAGAGTTCGAGGCTTGGCGTTTGCTTAGCCAAATGATTACTACTTTAAATAGTCCATCAAAGACCAACTTCTTCAACTTCTTTTACCTAAACCTGCAAGAAACTCAATTCTTTTCTGGGTATCCACACATATTTGGATCTCTCTTTCTTTTTTTTTCTTTTTTTGTTCGAAGTCGAGAAATTCTCCTTACTCAAGAATTATTTTCCCATAATCTCACCTTAACAGCACACTTAAACAGCAATTATCATGCTAATAACATGCATATTCTAACAACCTCTTCTTTTTCGAAAGCATTGTCATTATGCAGAATGACGCATTTGTTTATAGTAGGATCTCTTTCCTTCGGTAAAACTTGAATTTCCTATTTTGGCAAGATATCTTGTTGTTTAAACAAGGAAATATCTCCTTTGAGCTCTGTAGTTTTTTTAGGAACATTTTTCAAATCAGCAAACATTTCCTGTGAGCATGTCTTGCTTTGCATCTTTGGTGAGTATAAAAAGTTGTACCTCATCCTTTTCCGTTTCTCTAGAAGTTGGCTGCTTCTAGATCAATACCAATTGACTCACATTTCAATTCGCTTGAAGTCTGCGCTTTCCAAACTTTCTTCATTTTGCACTTAGTCTTTTTTTTCTTCTCGAGCCGTGAACGTTTAGATTTTGTGTGTTCATACCGGATTTGTTAAACAAGTAGGTCAGGTCGGATTGTATGGGTCCAAAATGAGTTTGATTTAAATTGACCAATTTAACCTACATTGACTTATCTTTATGTGAAACGATATTGTTTACCAATACCCGACCTGACTTATACCTAACCCATTCTCTATTCTTTTTCTCCTTCATTTCGTGTTGCTCTTCATCTTGGTCTCTTATCATGCCATTTGCTCTTCTAAAAACGAACTGAAACTCGTACCTTCACTGTCGTGATAAAGGGAAAGATCAAAGTTCCCCCAAGAGATTAAGGGCTACCGAAGCTGAGAAAATGCTAGTAATTTGAATTACATGGGGCAATGTTATTGCTCCGTCTAATCTGCTAATTTCATTAATTACTCGATGGTTACACATCGATTTTCAACTTTACCCTTCCAAACTAGCGACAAAGAAACCCTAAGTTTCTATGAAATGTCCAAGAAACTCTCCAGTGAACCAACTATCATGGAGATCAGCTCAGCTTTAATCCTCTACGTTCCTCCTTTTCCACAGTGAAGGAACAGAGGTGGAGAGTCTTATATAGAGGCGAGCACGTCAGTTCTAAAAGAGTTTACTCGAAAGTTAGACAAACTTGCTTGTTGACACTCGAAATTTTTGTCGACATTTTAAACATTCAATTTGCAAAAGTTAAAAAAAATTTTGAAATGAAAAGACAAAAAAAAATTAGAAGTAAGGAAAAAGAAGAAAAAAAAAAGAGAGAAAAAGAATAAAGAGCCCAAAAGATTAAAAAAAATGGATGAAGGAAAATATAAAAAAAATGAAATGAAAAATGAAAATGAAAAGAAAACAAAAAGAAAAAAAGAGTATAAAAAAAGGGGTCTCTCTCCTCATACGGGGGCTCTCTCCTTACGCACTCACGCTCTGCCTGACGCACGGACTCTCTCCTCAGGCACTCACTCTCTCTTCGGGGATTCGGCAGGGGGCACGGACTCTCTCTCTCTCTCTCGAGACTTCGCACAAAGTTTCTCTCTCGGCTCGAAAAAAAAGAAGAAAACAGGACGAAGAATCGGAGAGGAAAGGGGAAAATCGGTGAGAGCCGCGTCGTCTTCAGCGAACGGAGTCTCCTCCGGCCGGCGGTGGCAAAGTGAGGGGTGCGGTCTGCGATTGATTTTAGGACCTCGACCCCGCAATGCGAAGCCTCTCTCCCCGTAGCTCCCTGGAGATCGCTTTTCCGGAGATTCCCTCTTCTTTGATTCTTTCAGTGGTTCGCTCGGTCGCATCGACAATCGGCGAAGACGGTGGCGGTTATAACAACGGCGACGGCACCGGCGGTTCTCTATTCGCCGAATCTAGTTTCTCGCTTGCCGGATCGACTCGATCCAAAGCCGACCGCAGCCGCAGCGACTACGATGGCGAATTTGGTTCGGTGAATCACTCTCGGAGATCAAAGACCGATGGTTAGGAATCACAAGGGAGGCTCACGATCACTCTCCGTTTAGGTTCAGGCTCGATCACTTGCTCAATCGTGAGCTCTCTTCCTCTCTCTTTTGATCCGTTAGGGTTTTGGTCTCCGATTTCTCGTTCGCCGTTTCGACTCGAACGATTTTCTTTCGGCTCTCTCGCACACCGGATTTGATTCGCTAAAACGGCCGGTCGAGGACCTCGAAGTTCAAGGCTCAGATTCACGCGGCCTGTTCGGATTGCTAACTCCCCCGCAACAGTGGTGATAGCATCGTTGGCAGCCACGACTTCAATCCTTCACCATTCATTCAAGGTTATCTAGCTTTCTCTCTCTCAATCGCTCTATCTCTGGTTCGACCCAGGTAGGGAAGAACAAGTTTATTGAGTTTTTCCTAGTAAATGTCATTTGTTTAGGTGCTGCTGTTGTCATCATTGTTATTGATTGATGGATTTAGAGGATTTGTTTTGGTTCTGGTTCGGATTTGACCTTGAGCTGAGTAGATATTGATTAAGCCGTGCTCTTTTGCTGTGTAATTGAGACGAACGATTGTTGTGTCGTAAAGGGATAGAGATGGCGTTGACATTGAGACCATTCTAGATGTTGTATACAGTCATACTAATGAGGTCAATGATCAGAATCCTTATACAATTTCTTTGCGTAAGATTGATAATAAGGTTTAGTGCATGCTGGGTTCAAATGGCCATTTGCTGAATTTCTTTGGCTGTGGTAACATGTTAGTCTTTGCTGATTTCTTCTTGTAATTGCGTACTAGGGAAGCATATGTTTGTGGTATATCCCTCTTGCTTGCTTGCTAAAAATCTATGTCTGTGTGTATGGCATTTCTAACTTCAAACTGTTCAATGCAAATGCAAATTTGATTTTCCATGACACACACCATATATGAATATCAGTATGCTATAATCGCTGCTTATGATTGGATGTGCATTTGATTCTAACTTGAGGTTAGTTTGGTTATTAATTGATGCCATTTTGATCAAGAAAATTCATACGTGCTTGTGGCAAGATATGACTTCAATTTCATGGCAATTTGTCATCAAACAATTACAATTTATAGTCCCACGTGTTCTGTTACAACATTGATTGCATGCTGGAAGTTGTGGATTAAGCATTGATTAGATGGACATACATGTAGCCTGAACACGATTGATGATGCATATTGTTTGGTGAATGATCTTTTATCAGCAAATTCACGTGTTTGGTTAACTGAGAACCAAAGTTATATGACTTGGATGTATGTCATATTATATGCTTTGCATGTAATCATTTGATAAATGATTTCAGTGCGACACATATTAATGCTGAACTTTAGGATATCACTCGAAACTTGACTTCGCATTGAACTTCTTTTAAACAATTGATTTTGATATGATGTATTGTTTTTGGTTGCTTGATGTGTTTGTTTTTTTCTTTTATTTGTATGCACCTAGTCATAAATTTCTTAGATTAGGTTTAGATTAAGACCTTGAGGATGGAGAAGGCATGAAGGTGGTGGAGGTCGATGTCCATTCCGACCATTGTCTTGTACTTTTTGTTTTCCCGACATATGTCTCGGGTTTTATGCATTGTATAAAGCCCGACGAGTTGCGGGTTTCCTTTCTTTCTCGTTTGTTTTCTCTTTTTATATTTTTTAGGACTGCCTGATAGGTTTAACTGCTTTTCTTGATTGTTTACTTTATGTTTTGTAATTTCAATTTCATTGGTTGTTTTCCTTTTTATTTTATTTTTTTTTTAGAAATAGAATAGCATGAAAATGATTAACCACGCATGATCACTTAGTATAGGAATTGATGATCCTGAAAATATAAAAGAAACGCATGGACATGTTAGGAAAAACACAACATACTGTTTAGGTACCGAAAGGGCGCTAATAGCAATATCAGCGTAACCCAAGTCCCCGAACCTAGATATCTGGTTGCGTAGGAATCGAGGGAACACTCCCGACCCTCGATTGGGTTTCTAGCCAACCCCCAAAGTTGAGGCTAGTGGCGACTCCCGTCTATTTTTAGGTTGTCATAAATAAATAGATCGTATAAATAAATCCGCTGTCATGCGGGGTATGAGTTTTGATAAAACTCACTATGGTTTAGCATACTTGATGTGGGAATAACCCAAAGGATGAAGTGATGCCATCCTAATGGGTGAAGCTAACTATCAAGAGGGCTACCATGGTAAAAGTACCCTTAAATTCAATATCCACATTCGACTCCTTTTTTAGGTATGTCGCTTATGTGGGTATGGATCGTGACATTCCGCTGTCACGCGGGGTACGAGCTTGGGTGAGCTCGCGATCTCGTGGAGTGAACTCATGAGAGGCTTGATCCAAAAGGCGAGGTGATGACGTCTTTTGGAAATGCAAGCTATGAGGGAACTTTCGTGATCAAGTACCCCTAAATCCGATCTTTCCCCCTTTTCTCTCCTTGCGATAATGAGGGACACGAGGGGGCGGCGAGATCGGGTCGCGACATTGCTATCTCACGAATTCCTAAAATTTACCTTGTAATGCGAGCCTTTGCATACCTATTATACTATTGTAGTCTCATGGAAAGATTCTACCAAATAAACGAAGCCCCGATTGACGGAGCCAACACTTTGAGAATGCCACAAAAATCAAAAGTTGACTCATTCTAACTTCTAACTATTCAATTCCGTTAAATCCTCAATTGATCCACTCTCGTGATTTTAAAGCTTAGTTTTTTGCTTCTCTGAGAATATTCTAAAACGGCGACTAATCAACAAGCTTAAATTTCGAGTTTCGAGACGTCACAAAAGTTCATAACGAATTTCCCCATTTTTCGACCCTCCAGTCTTAATCCACTGAAGAGGCAGATGTCACGGGCCTAAAGAGAGTCAACCCAAGAGGTTCCTGGAGGACTACCGCGACTCGCCTATGGACCTCCTGCTCTCACTTGGATTCCCACCAAGCCTTCTCCCTGAAGATTGCAAGGGCGGGCGAAACCGTCATTGAGCCATATTACAGGAGTTTGTTCCTTTATTTATGTCGGTAGATGATAGTTGACATTATGTCGGTAGTTAAGGCGGTGCAATCTCGTCCGCCGATAGAATTCTAGATCAATGGATGTAATCCGAGGCCCTCAACTATAAAATGGGGTGTCCTCCTTCATTTGAAAACATCCACTACTTCCGCAATACAAAGCAAAGCTTCTTTCCAGAGCTCTTCTCTGTAGATTTTTTCTCTCTCTACGATCCGGGTAAGGCGAGCGAGTAAGCGTTCGATTGTGCAAGGCTTGGCTTAGGTGCTTCGGCGATCCCTTCCGATCCTAAAGTGCCCGAGTTGCCGCGCGGTCACGATCCCAATCGATCGGCCCGTGACAAGTGGTATCAGAGCTAAAGAGAGATCCATTTCCAAGAGATCGAAGAGCGCCAACTGTTTGAAAGAATGTCAAGCCAAGAAGCGGCTATAGTTGGAGAGGCTGTGCTAGTCAAGGACCTGCGCAGCAAAAAGAAAAGAGATACATCGGTGGATGCTGCGGCCACGTTCGATGAGAAGATCGGGAAGGTTCGGAGTGCTGTGCTCGAACTCATGGAAGGTCTTGACGACGTGCGAGACCGGATCATGGAGGTTGAGGGCTCGCTTCGTGAAGACTTCACGACCGGCATCAACCAAGCCACGGCTCCATTGTTCGACAAGGACAAAGCTCTCGAAGCATCGATCGATGGTTTGAACGAGCGTGTCCAAATAATCGAAGAGGTAAGCCCGTGTAGGGACGAGGTTGAAGCCATGAAGGCGGAGATCCGAGAGCTCAAGACCGAGCTCGCCCTATGCAAACTAAGCATCACGAGCGGTGCGGTGCCTACTCAAACGGTGGCCAAGATCGAGGTGCCAAAGCCAAAGGAGTTCAAAGGCAACCGGTCTGCCCAAGAGGTGGACAACTTCGTGTGGAGCATGGAGCAATACTTCGGCGTCGTCAACATACACGACGAGTCGATCAAGGTACGAACCGCTTCCATGTTCCTGTCTGATACGGCGATGCTGTGGTGGCGTAATAGGTGTGACGAGAGTAGACGCAGCGCTGATCCCGTGAACACGTGGGACGACTTCATGAGGGAATTCCGCGACTACTTCTTCCCCGAGTTCGCTCAACAAGAAGCTCGTAGCATGCTCCATTGCCTCGAGCAAAGAGGCGCGATCCGAGAGTACGTGAAGGAGTTCACGGAGCTCAAACTCCAGATTCGCAACCTAAGCGAAGAGGAGGCTTTCGAAGCGTTCATGGATGGACTAAAGCCATGGGCACAACTTGAGCTGAAGCGGCGGGACGTGAGTAGTCTTGCGCGTGCGCTGAGCATGGCCGAGTCTCTCGTCGACCTCACCAAGGTTGAGCCGAGGAACAACTGAGCAAGAGACTGGAGGTCGGATCGACCCGACGACGAAGGAAGAAACACTCCCCGAAGCGCGCCCGATCAAGGCGGCCGAGCCAAGGCGTGGGGAGAAGGGTCTTCCAAGCCGTCCTTCCAAAGAGGTCGACCACCGATCGACTACGCGAGTAAGTTCGATCAACCTCCACCCTCTCCTTGCTTTATTTGCAAAGGTCCGCACTGGACCCAAAAGTGCCCGAAGAGGGGCCGCATCAACGCCCTCCTTGCCATCAAGGAAGAGAAGGAGGTGCCCAAAGAAGACAAACGGCAGATCCGGATTGGAGCTGTGAGGATGATCAACTCGGTCCAAGCCCGATCGCCAACCAAAGAAGAATGAATCACTCCAAACACCGACATGTTCTTCGTGGAGGTCGAAGTGTGCAGCCGAACGCTTTACGCTTTGGTCGACACCGGCGCATCCGACATGTTCATGTCGACCGAGGTTGCAAAGGCCTTGGGACTTCACGTGGAACCATCCGAGAAGTCGTACAAGCCCATCAATTCGGGCGACTTCCATGGCGTAGGAGCAACACCCGATGTGGATGTCAAGATTGGTGGATGGAAGGGCAAAATAGCGTTCGAGGTAATCCCTCTTGACGACTATGATCTCATCCTTGGAATGCAGTTTTTCCATAGTGTGGGAGCCATGATCGACATGAGGACCAAGTGCCCGTCGATGATCCCCATGATCAAAGGGGTGGTCGACACCAAGACCATCGTGTCGATCCGACGCCTCGACAAGAGCTTGAAGGCCGTGATGCGCATCAACAAGCTGTCCGAGGTGAAGCCAAAGATCAAGTTGGATCCTACTCCAACAAATGCCATGCCCATCCAAGCGCTCTTCCCCGAGGTTGAGTGCGCGCCGCGTGCTCTGTCCAAGCCGAAAACCGAGCCGCGTGCCAAATCCGATTTCATCATCGAAGGTTGTGGCCCTTCGTTCATGAGCGTCCGGGCGAAGCAAAACAAGAACAAGAAAGCTCGTACTAAAGCCCGCAAGGCTGCTCGTCAAGCTAAGAGCGACGAGGACGTCGCTCGATTGAGTGGGGGAGAATGTCACGGGCCTAAAGAGAGTCGACCCAAGAGGTTCCTGGAGGACTACCGCGACTCGCCTGTGGACCTCCTGCTCTCACTTGGATTCCCACCAAGCCTTCTCCCTGAAGATTGCAAGGGCGGGCGAAACCGTCATTGAGCCATATTACAGGAGTTTGTTCCTTTATTTATGTCGGTAGATGGTAGTTGACATTATGTCAGTAGTTGAGGCGGTGCGATCTCGTCCGCCTATAGAATTCTAGATCAATGGATGTAATTCGAGGCCCTCAACTATAAAAGGGGGTGTCCTCCTTCATTTGAAAACATCAACTACTTCCGCAATACAAAGCAAAGCTTCTTTCCAGAGCTCTTCTCTCTAGATTTTTTCTTTCTCTACGATCCGGGTAAGGCGAGCGAGTGAGCGTTCGACTGTGCAAGGCTTGGCTTAGGTGCTTCGGCGATCCCTTCCGATCCTAAACTGCCTAAGTCGCCGCGCGGTCACGATCCCAATCGATCGGCCCGTGACACAGACATGCTTTAGTGCTAAATCTCATTGCATTTCTAGGATTGAAGAGATAAACTAAATTCCTAGCAAATTCTAAAATTATTTTTCCACCTGCTATAATTCTGATCATGTATCAAGTTCTAGATTATTTTTACAGCTGTTTAAAATTCATATTGAGTAAAGCCCTTGAGGCAACGTGCTGGGAGAAAGTGCTTAAGGGTACAATCATGATACGCTTAATTCAAAGGAATGAAGTTTAACATCACAAATTATAATTAAGTGCTAAAACTCTATTTCTCCTAGAATAGTCACTCATTTTACAAAATTACAGAAAAATGAAGTACTTCTTTTTATTGCACCGGGCGGTGGTCAAATGAGATAAACATTAAAAACAAGGAAGAAGGACCCACACGTAGTCGCCCCTCAAGACTCAAGCAAATTCGTCAAATCCCTCATCCTACCTCACAAGAGCAATTTCGTAATATCATGTTGCTCTTCTCCTATAAATTCATGCTCTCTTGCTCAGCTCCCTGCACAACAAAAACCGCCACTCTTTCTTGCAAATCATGGGGAGATTTAGCCTTTGTTTGGCGTTGTTGCTTGGCCTTGTCATCTCCACAGCCAATGCTCAGAGCGCTAGCAATGTGAGGGCGACCTACCACTACTACAACCCCACGCAAAACAGATGGGATTTGAATGCCGTCAGCGCTTATTGCTCGACATGGGACGCGAGCGAACCACTAGCTTGGCGGCAGAAGTACGGGTGGACCGCCTTTTGCGGGCCGCTTGGGCCTCAAGGGCAAGAGGCTTGTGGCAAATGCTTGAGGGTAAAAGAAAACTTTAGAAATTTCAAAACTTCCTTGTTTTAAGACCTCGTATAACTTTTGCTCTATAACTTTGTTTTAAGACCTCATATCCATTTCAAGCAACTCCTAAAGAGGTGAGAGATCCGATTATTAACTCAACTTCCTCTGAACGCAGATCACAAACACCAGGACCAACACGCAAATTATCGCAAGGATTGTCGACCAGTGCAGCAACGGAGGGCTCGATCTGGACTATGACACCATCTTCCGTCCGCTGGACACAGACGAAAATGGATATAATCAAGGACACCTCATTGTGAACTACGAGTTCATTGACTGTGGCGACTAAATTACACTTAATTCCTAATTTTCATATGTTCGTGTCCAGAAATAATAAGACTTTGTTGAGAAATAATGATGACTTTTTCTGTGATGGAAGTTGTCGCTATGAAATAATAACAAATTATTATTGTGAATCTACTGTTGTGGAAGGAATGATCAAACAGACGGGATGCGGGTGGGAACTATTTGCAGACTCTTCCACAGACAACTATCAAAAGGGAATGGTAAGAATCAATCAATCAGTAAGCAATGCCACTATCTAAACCCCAATTATAATCTAAATAATGTTGAATATACAAATTGAAAAGAACGTTGATATTACTTATATAATCTTGTCAACCCGTAACAAAATTTCAAGCACGGATCCTCATTTTACGGTCGGTACGTTTCAAGGTTTTCTAATCTTATTTTTTGCAATTTTATATGTTTTTTAATTGGTGACCTTCAATGCATGGGTTTTGAATTAATTGGGGTATTTGCATATTCAATGTGGATTATTGTGTTTTTAACGTGAGATGTTTGTTTAGTTATAAATATTATGACGGCTTTCGGGTTCTTAATTATATATAAGGCCTTGATAGATTTGGGGAGGATTTATGGGTTGTATTCGAGTTTAGTCTAGGGATAATTCAAAAGTAAAATTTGTACAATCTGATATCGATAGTACACAAACACCGCACATGCTACCTTTATCTATCCAATGGGTCTTTGTACCTTCTTCTTTTCTTTTCTTTTTGTGGTCGCATGGTCCTTGTACTTCTGTGCATTAGTGTTTTGCCTTTCTCATTAAGAAACATATTTGAGGGTTGGTCGCGTTTATGTTTGAAATATAAACTCATGCTAATTAATCTTACTAAATTGTTAAGTCATTCTTAAAATTAGGGGTGTCAATGGGTCGGGTCGGGTCAGGTCTTGTTGTTACCCGACCCGACCCGAAACACAATGGTCACACACTGTGACCCGACCCGAACCGACCCGAAACACATTAGATGGTCTAATGTGTTTCGGGTCGGTTCGGGTCGGGTCGGGTCGGGTTGCTGGGTATCTTTTTTTTTTTTTTTTTTTTTTTTTTTCCGGGTGGTTGTAACAGTCCCAATCTTTTGCGAACAGGTTATTACAAGAACACAAAATACCTATTAATAATTCCTGCGGATGCTATTTTTCAGGGACAAGCCATATGATGCAAAACCTGCTAACCAAGTTAATTATATCTTCTTGAGGCTACTAGATATTCATGAATTGGAAAGAACTGGTGAGTAAGACCTGTCCTTAAACTGTAGTCCAACAGAAAGCTTCTTGGTGATGATGAACAGAAGAAACATCACAGAGAAAACAAAGACTCCATAAAAGACAAAGTAGATGGCTCATAAATTGCTTTGGAATGCATAGCGTGGTTGGTGCAGCACCAATACTCACAGCACAGCCAGTTGCAAGAGCCCCGCAAACAGCGACCAGTGTGCTAAAAACGAGAAGAGCCATGACAGAAGAATCGCTGGAAGATGTGGAGTCGCCGTGATTGCCACAATTAGAGACTTCTTCTTTGAGAAGCAGAGAGCATGTTGAGAGCCCATCTTCTTCTTTGCCCTCTCTCTCCATGTCTCTTTATTTCTGATGAGCAAGAATTGCAAGGAATGGACAAGAAGTACAAAAGGCATTTGAGGCAGCCCTGAGAAGTACTAGGTTCTGATGAAATAGTATGTTGACTGGTGATAAGATATAGCACCTGCGTAGCAAACACCAGCAGCTCACCAACAGCAAAAAAAGCCAGAAAAGGGTACATGCTCTTGAAACAAAAGGCAGAAAAGCAAAATATTTCCCCAAGGAATGATGATACTGAAAGGAGCTGTAGGAAACATTCGAAAAGAAGTTTAAACACAGATAATAGGTTGCAAGTTACGCTAATAGTAAAAAGGGCGCCACATTTTAACTTCAACTTTCCTCAGTTACTAGTCCACAACTGTTGCAGCATGATATGCTGAAAAACAGTGCACATTCATTCTGTTCTTTCACAAAGGGCACATTACTACATCGGAGACAATTCCAACTTTTGTCCATCGGTCTATCTAATTTACAAGCTCCTCCTGAATATAAATTACATTCCCTCAACAATAACGCCATTTCTAAATATCAATTTCAATTGAAGTAAAGGAGCCATAGGAGTAATTCTGAATTTTTCCACGCTAAAACCTTTCTAAATTACAAAATTTTATTTTTATCTTTTTAAAGTACTCACGTGTCCATCAGATTATCATCACTTCATTCAAGCTTAGTTTGAAAGTGATGGAGTAGTCAACATTCCATGCCATAAAGGATTGCTGCCCTCATCTCTGTCCTATAAAATTCAATATTAAACAGATTCTTGAAGTATCAACACCAACAGCTCTCCCGCACAGAGTAAATTCAAATTGTCCTGAACCCTGTTTGCAACTTGTGCACTAAAATATCTACATCACAGAATTCATCCACCACCCAATTTAGCAAGTCTTCCCAAGATCTCTAAGATCATATGGGGTTAACTACTACTACCCCCATCACCAGCAAAGGCTCGAATGCCTACATCACTACCTCAGCTCAGCCTAGAGTCCCAAGATTTCCACAGGAAGAGAGAGACCAAATCGCTCCCAAGGAAAACAATTCGAGCCCCGCGCAACTCAAAAAGAAGCAAGCTCGAACGAAGGAACGAAGAAAGCAACCTCAAACAGAGCCCTAAAAGAGCACCCGCCTCCTCTTTCACCACCACCATAGCCAATCGAATTCGGAAAAAAATTAACAGGAAAATTCAACGAAGAAGAAGGACGCCGAAGCTCCTCGCGGATCAAGAAATCGATGGAAGCACAGACCTGAGGGGTTTTCGGCCATAGACGACTAGGGTTCCGGCGTTGAGACGAGGGGTGGCGACGGCGACGGCGAGGCGGAGGCGCATCGATCGGAGGAGAGGCAGTCGTGAGCGAAGGCATAGTCGTAGGAGAAGAAGGCGGAGCCGAGAGGGAAATGTCTGTGTCTGACGGTAAAGAAAGATGAGGACGTGTTTACTATTTGTGTTTGTTCGCTTGTTCGGAAGTAGGAGTTAACGTGTTTCGGGTCAAACAATGTTCCAACCCTGATCCGACCCGAAACACGTTTCTTTACTTGTTTTATATGTGTTACCCGAACAGTATCAAGACCCGAAACACGTATCATGCTTGTTTCGTGTTCGGGTCGTGTTCGGGTCGGGTCGGGTCGGTTCGGTTCGGTTCGGTTCGGGTCGGGTCGGGTTTTTTTGACACCCCTACTTAAAATGAACCCATATGGGCGCATGGAGTGCAATGTGCTACTATATCAGAGACATACATAAATTAATTTCATTAGCCAAAAGAGCAATTGATCTCTATGAGTATTATTCACTATCGTATGACCCAAAAGTAGAAAACTAAATATTCAGTTATTACTTTTAGCTTAATACCACCAGAGAAAAGTTATCGTACGACGGCCACCCCCATTAGTTGCGAGCCGTCACAAAATTCATAGCGGGTGCCCTATTTTTGAATCTCCAATCTTATTAGACTGAAAAGTCGTGCCCCATTTTTTACTCTCCAATCTTAATAAACTGAAAAGTCAAACATTCTATGGTGTCAATCTGGTTGCATTCCTTGGCATTAGTAGAAATATAATTCTAGCAAACTTTACAATTCCTTTTTGTACGTGTTGAGGTTGTGGTCATGTATTAAATTACATTAGAATTGAGTCATACCATTGAGGCAACATGCGTATACATTTTCTTTCTTTCGTTTTCATATTTACTCATAGTAGGGTGTTGATCATCTTATGAGATAAGGTGCTTTAAGGTTCCAATCAAGACGTGCTTAATTCAAAGGATTGAAACACCACAAATGAGAGTTTCAGTGCTTACTTCCCTACCTTTATTTCTCCTAAATTATTTCTCCATTTAAAAAAAAAAAATACTCAAGAAGCAGGATCCACGTATAGTTAAGGGAAAATGTCACAAATGATCCTTAGACTTCTACTTAATGTGCAATCTTGTCCCTAAGCTTTCGATTTGCTCAATTTGATCTTTGAATTATCGATAAATGTCTGATTTAGTCCTTCCGTTCAAACCGTTAAGTGATGACTGTTTTTCCTTCTTTTTTTCTTCTCTCTTCTCTCCGCCGGCCATAGTGGAGGGAAGAGCGACCCTGGGCTAGCTAGGGCCGCCCTAGCTAGCCCAGGTGAGGGCGACCCTCACCGAACGCCGACTTCCCTTTGCCATGGTCGGCGGAGGGAAGAGAGAAGAAGAAGAAAAAAAGAAAAAGAAAAAGATCAAAATGCCCAATTCCGTTAACTTTAACTAACGAAAGGACGAAATTGGTCAATTTCAAATAGTCAGATACTAGATTGGACATTTATCGATAGTTCATGAACCAAATTGAGCAAATCGAAAGCTCAGGGACGAGCTTCCACATTAAGTAGAAGTCCATGGACCATTTGTGACATTTTCCCTATAGTTTACCCTTCAATCAAATTCCAAGTCAATACGCAAGAAAATTTATCAGATGATTCATCCAATCTTAAAAGGGCGATTTCGTAATTTCGCATTCCTCCTCTCCTATAAATCTCTTATGCTCTCTCGCTTATCTCCTTGCAAAGCAAAACCAATTACTCTTCATGGGGAGATTTGGCCTTTGTTTGGGATCGTTGCTTTGGCTTGCCATCTCCACAACCAATGCTCGGAGCGCTAGCAATATGAGCGTGACCTACCACTACTATAACCCCACGCAGACAGATGGGACTTGAATGCTGTCAATGTTTATTGCTCGATATGGGACATGAGCAAGCCATTGGCTTGGCGGCAGAAATACGGGTGCACCGCCTTTCTGCAGGCCGGTTGGGCCTCAAATGCAAAAGGCTTGTGGCAAATGCTTGAGGGTAAAAGATAACTTTAGGGATTTCAAACCTCCTTCTCGTTTTTGCCCTATAACTGTGTTTTAAGACCTCATATATATTTCGAGAACTTCCAAAAGATGTGAGAAATCTAAATATTAATCCAATTTCCACAGACCCCAAAAAATTATCGCAAGGATCGTCAACCAGTGTAGCAATAGAGGGCTGACTATGACAGCAACTTTCGTCCATTGGACACAGACAGGAACAAATATAACCATGGACACCACATTGTGAACTACAAGTTCTTAATTGTGGTGAATCACACTCGGTTTTTGGTTTTCGCATGTTCATGCTAAAAAATAATTAGACTTTGTTGCGAAATAAATGATCACTTCTTCTGTAGTAGTAGTTTTTATCAAGAAATAATAACGATTATTATTGTGAATTTATTTTTGTGTATTGAATGATCAACACAGAGATGTGTGCAGTTCGACATGTCCAAGTCCTTCCACAGACCCCAAAAAAAGCCCTCTTGTTGTAACTATCAATACGAAATGGTGGGACCTCAATCAGTTAATTGCACTATCTAAACCCTAATTAGATTGCGAGTATTCCAAGAATATACCTTCATTCAATCTGAGATCAAACTTGCCAATATTATTAACTTGTACTTTTAAGAACATAGCAAATGCATCTAAATATATCTAAGTATGCAAAAATTGTTTCTACTATATCTTTGGGATTGCTTCCGCGTAACAGTGTGCAAGAACATTTTGTCATGAACAATTTGTTTCTCTTCATAACTCCATTTTGTCGCGGAGTGAAAGGAGCACAAAATCTATGCTCAAAGTTATTTTCATTGTTAACCTTCTTTAAATTTTGAACTCGTTTTGCAAACTTCATGATCGAATGCACTGCTTCGTGTTTATGAGCATGAAATGCAATCCAAGTAAATCTTGTGTAGTCAATCATCCGCAATCGCCCAGTAATATCACTTGTCACCAAGGCTCTTACTTCTTATTGATCTAAATAGGACATAATATATATATATATGTATGTATAAAAGCTGTAGAGCTCTCTTTCAGTGGAAACATCCTTATTTAACTTGCAGGGACCTTTGTTTTGCTTAACCAAAGTGAAAGCTTCGCATATCTCAGTCTTTTCAAATCTTATCATAGGCATCCTCGCACTAGATCTTTCTGGGATAACTTTGGTATTTGCTGGAGGCTCGGGTATCCGGATCTGTTGTCCAAATCTACAGAAGGTTAGCGTCTTCCACAACAACTAAATATATGTTTGCATACCTTTTTGTTTTGGATTTTTATCCAAACCAATGCATTTTCCTTCTTCAAAACTAATTTCGACTCCCTTATTACAATGTTCACTAATGCTCAATAAGTTTTGATTTAAGCCTTTGACTAAAGACGCATCTTCGATGATGAGAGTTCCAAGCTTAATGTTTGATATGCCAAATGATTTTTCATTCGAACGTTCCCCCAAAGATCAATTTCTTCAGCTTCTTTTATTCAAGTACCTATTAAAGACTCCTTTCTTTTTCGCTATGGACACATATTTGGATCTTTTTCTTTTTTTCTTTTTTTGTCAGAAGCAAAGGGAGAATTACTTTAGTTATCCAAGGATTTATTTTTTCCCGGTATCTCACCTTAACAGGGCATTTAACAAAAGTTATCATGCTATAAGTAGTAAAGTGCATAATCTAATAACCTCTTCTTTTTCAAAAGCGTAGTCATTTTGCATTGACGTGCATTTTTTTCTATGGTGGAATCTCTTTTATTCTGTGAAACTTGAATTTCTTCTCTTTTGCAAAATATCCTATATTTTAACCAAGGAAATATCTCTTTTAATCTCATTCTTCTAAGAGACATTTGTCAACTCAGCAAACATTTTCTTAGTAATGTCATGCATTTCATCATAAGTGAGTATAAAAGGTCCAAACTCATTTATTTCCGGTTCTGTAGAGGTTGGTCGTTCTCCATCGTCATCGATTGACTCATATTCCCATTCGCTACAAGTTTGCAGCCGCCAGCTCACTTTCTTCGTGATTTTTGGCTTATGTTTCTTCTTTTTGAGTGAACAATTAGGCTTTGTGTATCTATTTATCAGACAAGTGGGTCAAGTCAGACTTGGCCAGCTCGAAAATGATTCAATCTAAAATAACCCATTTTGTGAAAAATTAGGCTTTGCGTGTTTGTTTGTGAAACAAATCAGTCAGGTCGGGATTGGTAGCTCGAAAATGGATTCAATCTAAAGTAACCCATTAATCCAAATTAACCCATTTTTTAGCAATGAATTTTAGTGATCTATATCCTATCTGAACCATTTACTTTTTCTTCTTCTCCTCTTCATTTTCATCTTTTTTTCATCCCCAAATTTGATTAGGACACACTTTGAACGATCAAGATGTCATCTGCTCTGCCAAAAGCAGACCGAAGCTCTTACGTTCTTTCTCGTTGTAAATGGCAAGATCGAAGTTTTCTGAGGGATTGAAGGCCACCGAAGCTGAGACAATGCTAATAATTAGAAGTGCGTGGTGAATAACACGGGGCATTGCAATTGCCTGTCTAATCTAATTAGTTCTTTAATTGTCCGATCACTATGCATCACTTCTCAACTTGACTCATAATTTTAGCAACAAAGCAACCCTGAGTTTCCATGAAATCTCCAAGTCACCTATATACTTCATGTTGTTATCGCTCAATGAGCAACTCAAAAAACACTCCGCGGCGGATCAACAATCATGGAGATTGGCTCAACTTCAGTTCCTCTACCTTGCACTTTAGACACAAAGATGGGGAAGTATATGGAGGTCATCACGCGGGTTCCAAAAGAGTATTCCAAAGTGGATAAAAGTTATTATCACATGATTTCCTGGAATTTATCATGTTTTGCAATGCAAGCATATCCACATCATGCTACTGTAGGTCATCCGAAGATTCCATGGAATAAACCCAGGAAAATCCAAAAGGTGACTGACCAAAACTTTCTGACTATTCAATTCCTATGGATTTCTGCAACCATATATTTGATCCATCTCCCTCGTCCTGAACTTTCGTCGTCCTTCACTTGGGAAAATGCCATGTGAGGTGTCCTTTTGATTTTAAGCCATTCATTCATGTGATCTTTAAGCTTAGATTTGATATTGCTAGTATGAGTACCTAGAGGGAGGTGAATAGGTATATAAAATATTTTTCTTCAACAATTGCACAATACTAGACAGTTGATGGATTTGAGACAAACGATAATCAAAGTAAGGCGAGGAAGAGAAAATTGAACACGTGGTTTATAGTGGTTCGGCTTATATCAAGCCTACGTCCACTCTTCTTCACTGACAGCCTATTGGTTAGATTCCACTATGAACAAAAGAGAAGTTACAGCACAGCTTTGCCTTGATTCCACAGTGTAGATGTTCTACCACACCTCCTCAAGATTTCTCACAAATATAGACTCTCTTTTGTATACAAGTATTCGCTCAAAGGAATTGTCTAAACAAAAAGGAGCTTCAGACTTTGGAATTCTTCTATCGCGCACTCCTTGAACAACTAAGACCGTCTTCCTTATATACTCCTTTATGCCATCATACCCGTTGGCACTTACCAAAGGAATTCCTCCAATCTACCCGTTGGACGGAATCAATTAGGAAGATTGTTCAAGCTATTAAAGGAACGTGTTGATAGCCCATCAATCATGTTCGCCCATACAATCGGGATCTCGGTTTCCATAAGTAGAACCTTCCAATAATATTTAGGCAATCACCGGATCTTTAATTATCGAGTCAATCTTCGATCAATCAAAGGACTCCGTTATGTCTTTTCCAGCCACGAGATCTTCTCCAGTTGATAAGGTTAAATCCTTAACGAAACATCCAGTTGGATAACCTTTCTTCAACGGATTAGAGACTGTCAATGAGGATATACTTTGAGTCTTGAGTCGGCTGTCCAGGAGGTCTTGGACTTTAAATAGCAGAGTCTGCAAGCCTTCGAGACTAAAGGCGATGGAAACGTTTTGTCAACTTCAAAACACTTCAAGAAGATTTCTCCAACAATCTCCCCCTTTTTGATGGTGACAAAACTTTCTCGCAGATTTGGATAACTTTGACCGCAAAACATTTCTCAAACACATATGCATATCTTATAGAGATAAATGGCTAAATGAATAACACTAGAATCTGCAACCACAGAAAATAGGTTAATCTAGTATACGATAAAGTCATCCATAAGATATCAATACTAGTTAATAGAAGCAGTCAAGTCCAAGTCTAGTTCAGTTTTCATCCAAACACAAAACGAAGTCAAACAGAGTTCAAACAACAAAACAATCCAACACACAGTTAAAAGTTTAATGATTGAAAGTTTGTTCAAATCTTGCATCTCTCCCCCTTTTTGTCAGCATTAAAAAGGATGAGATGAAGTCAAGATTGCTTGGGAACGCGGACAAGCTGGAAATCTTCCATAGACTGAACGATGCCTTCCGGCCTTTTCAAGTCTTCCTTCAGTTGTGCAATCTCCTCACCCTTGGCATTGGCCTGAATGTGAACAGAGAGGGCTTGGATCTTATCATTCAATGAACATGAAGAAACTTGACCCGCATTCTGCAAGTTTTGAACCTCGCATCCCAAGGCATAAATTTTGACCATAAATTTGCATCTCCAAGAGAATATCCATGATTATGCGAAAATCTGCTGCATTATCGGTCGAGTACTTGCTTCGGCTCGATCGATGGAGTAAATGCAGACGATGGTAGATCAGCATAATCTCGCGGGTTTGGCGATGAAACTTCATGACCTTCTTCTGGAAATTGAGAGGCATAAACATCCTCTGGGTCTGCAGGTGAGCGACTGACTCCTTCACTTGCATCAGGATATGAAGACTTCACTCCTTTCTCCTGATCTCCCCCTGTTTCCATGCCTACAGGTGGAGAAGAGTGTTCCTCAAGTTCTCATTTTTCTCTTCTTTCTTCTTCAAGTCTTTCCTCCTCTACTTCTTTTTCAGCTTCTCTTTCTTCTTATTCCTTCTCCTCTACTTCTTTCGTCATTTGTTCCGATTCTTTCTGTGGAACAGGACGACTTAAATTCTTCAAAGCCAATGCAGAGATGGTGATGTCTTCCTCATCATCTTCATCCTCAACGAGGAGAGCTCTTCTTCTCTTGGATGGAGCAACCATGGGCTCCTTCCCTTTTCTTTTAGCTGCATAAGAGATTTGATGAGATTTGGCAGGAGTCTTCTCCTTGAATTTCTCCAACTCCTTGCTCGGTTCCTTGGACGCATTTTGGTCACCATTTTCAGTCCTACCACCATATGATCGCATGGTCGAACACAAAAGATTTGTGGAGGCTGAATATTCAGATGTCGAATAATTTCGTAACAAGGCTTGGGTAAGGGAGTTGACCTCTGTCCTTCATCATTGCTCTATACATGTGAAACATAACGGTGTGAGGGAGAGAAAACATTTTCCCAAAGAGAATGGCATACATCGGCTTGGCCTCGAACTTGAAACATCGAGTCTTGGAAGTTGATTTCGGTCGGAGGCAATTAATCACAATCTTGTGAAGCAAGATGTTGAATGCACTCATCCTTAAGTAGGTGATCTTTTCATCTATTTTCCTGTCCTTCACCAGTTCAAGTGTGGCCTGAGCAATGGAAACTTTGATTGGTTGATATCTTCCTCTTTCAACTTCTAACACATCTGCCAGCATATTCATATCCACAACATAGTCTTGGTCTTTAACGCTAAAAGAGAATCTATTCGCATCCAAAAAGCTAATATTTGAATAGAAATATGCAGTTAATTCAGCATAGGCATCTATAGTGTTAGAGCAGAACTTTTCAAGTTGAAGATAACTGAACTTTTCCCTCAAGTTCACATTCACAGCATCCAGAAAATCAAAATCCACACTCCTAGGGTTTATTACCCCACGCTTCAACAATTTCGAGTACGAGATCCTTTTGCTCCTTCGATCTGAACAAATCTCCCATTTTTCCTTGATTTTCAACCGCAACACCCATTTTCGGTTGAAATTGACTGTACAATTTGTCATCATCATTCCCATCTGATTCGACCCCGATCCACGAGGATCACTTGGGATATTTGCAAGGGTTTCCTCAGCCACCCCTTTACGAGCAATTCCCAAACTTTCCATTTTTCGCAGAAAGATATGTTCGTTCCCATGTCCTTTGTCTTTAAGAAAATCATCAATGTAGTTCAAAGGAGTACGAATTCCTTTTAAGGCACGATATAGCTAGTAAATATAAGCGGGCTTTTGAACTCTTACAGGGTATGCATCCTCGATGATTTCTTCCTGTTGTTGATAATCAACGCCTTGAGGACTAGATGGAGGAGAATGACGCTGCCGAGAATGTTGTGGGCTCGCTTGCTGTTGCGGGAGTCACTTCTTCTTGGTAAGATCGAAGTCACCCACTCATTCATTCGTGGTCCCTTGCTTGCAATTCTTGAAGATTTTTTTGAAGATGACATCTTTCTCAGTTTTTGGAAGATTCCTTGCTTGACTTTCCCAAGAAAGATGACAACTTTTTGAAAATTAAACAAAGAAGACAAACGGGAATGGAGGATCGATGCTTTCTAGGGTTTTTGAGAGTAAAGTGAAGAGGAATCGACAGTGCTCGATCGGTTAAAAAGAGGGATAAACGAACCGTCACAAAGGAAATAAAAAAATGCCTTTTCAAAATAACTGTCTTTTTCCGTAAAAATAGCTATTTCAAAAATAACTTCCTTTTTGAAAATGAAACGATGCAATAATTACGTTGATTAAAATATAGCAACAATTTAAACACAGTCTGACGATCGTACCTTTTCAAGATGAGATTAAAGAGAGAAAGACTTACAGTCTGACGATCGTACCAAGACTATCTTATAGATAAAGTCTTGTAAGTCTGAGTCTGAAAGTCTTTAGACTTTGATATCCTCATACCTCAAAATGTTGAGTTTGGAACGGATATATTTAAATTGATTTTTCTCTAAAGGCTTTGTGAATATATCCGCCAGTTGATTCTTTGAGTCAACAAATTGAATTGAAACATCTCCATTTTGAACATGGTCTTTAATAAAGTGATGTCGAATCTCTATATGCTTTGCTCTTGAATGGAGAATTGGATTTTTGGTGAGGTTGATAGCGCTAGTGTTGTCGCAATTAATCTCCGTGCATGAGTCTTCAATTTCAAAGTCTCTTAGCTGTTGTTTTATCCATAGAATTTCCGAACAGTAGCTTCCAAGGGCTGCATACTCTGCTTCTGTTGTTGAAAGAGACAAAGTGCTTTGTTTCCTTGAAAACCAAGACACTGTCCTGCTTCCAAGCAACTGGCAAGTTCCCGAAGTGCTCTTTCTATCAACTCGCAACCGGCCAGATCGCGTCGAATATCCCCGGAAGATTAAAGTCTCCCTTCTTAGGATACCAAAAACCGATGCTTGATGATGAAGCAATGTATTTAATGATGCATTTCGCAGCACCGAGATGGGATTCTCTAGGATCCGATTGAAACCTAGCACAGATGCAAACACTCAACAAAATGTCAGGTCTAGAAGCGTAAGATAAATAAGTGAACCAATGATGCTCTGTACAGCTTTTGATCAACTTTCTTCCCTTCTTCATCTTTGTCTATCTTCAAAGAACTTGACATTGGTATGTCGGTCTTTTTGCACTTTTCCAGTCCAAACCTTTTGACAAGATCATTAACATATTTTTCTTGATAAATAAAAGTTCCTTCCTTCAATTGTTTTACTTGAAGACCAAGAAAGAATGTTAACTCTCCCATCATACTCATTTCAAACTCATCCTGCATAGACTTAGAAAATTTCTTGCACTGATTTTCATTAGAGGATCCGAAAATAATGTCATCCACATATATTTGAACAAGTAAGAAACTTTTGTTTTCATTTTTGATAAATAAAGTCGTATCTACTTTACCTTTGACAAAACCATTTTGTATTAAGAACTTACTTAATCTGTCGTACCAAGCTCGAGGTGCTTGCTTTAAACCATATAAAACATTTTTCCGTCGAAGGCGAGTCGGCTTCTTTGGGTCTTCAAACCCTGGTGGTTGTTCCACATAAACTTCCTCATGGATAAATCCATTTAGGAAGGCGCTTTTGACGTCCATTTGGAATAACCCGAAATTCTTATAACAAGCAAACGCAAGTAATAGTCGAATAGCTTCTAACCTTGCTACTAGTGCGTAAGTCTCATCATAGTCTATTCCTTCTTCTTGCGTATATCCCTTGGCCACGAGTCTTGCTTTATTTCGTATAACTTTTCCTTTCTCATTCATCTTGTTTCGAACACCCATTTAGCTCCAATAACAGTTTTACCTTTTGGTTTGGATGTCAATTCCCATACATCATTAATGTTGAACTATCGAGCTCTTCTTGCATAGCTTCAATCCAGCTTTCATCGAGATAAAGCTTCTTCTATGCTCTTTGGTTCAATTTCAGAAACGAGAGCCGCAGCACTAGACTCTTCTCCCCTTTTTGATATGGTGCAAATTCATTCATTAATTTCGCCAATAATAAGATCTTTGGGATGACTGGACTTATGCTTCCAGTTACTTGTTGATTTGTCTGGTTGATGATCTCTCTCTTTGTTTGGATCTTCACGAACAACGATGCTGGTTTTCAGAGTTTGAGATGCTTCTTGAGTTGTAAGCTTTGGAAGGTGGAGCGGAGGTTCGAGACTCTTCTTGATGAGTCGACTTGATTCATCTTGCGTTGAGTCTTGAAATTTAACATTCATTGACTCCTCCACACCAGACCGGCTCTTCTTGTTATAGACTCGAAGGCTTTGCTTGATGTAGAATATCCAAGGAAGATACCTTCATCGATCTTTATTCAAACTTACCAACTCGATCTTTTGCATTTTTCGATATAAAACATTTGCAACCAAATACATGAAAGTATTAAACAATAGGCTTCTTATCTTTGAATAACTCATAAAGGGTTTTCTCTAGAATAGGTCTTAAGAAGACTCTATTGATGATATAGCATGCTGTTGAAACTTTGAGCTTCAGCCCAAAATCGTGAAGAAATCTTACTTTCAATTAAAAGAGTTCTAGCCATTTTTGAAGAGATCTGTTCTTTCTTTCCACAACTCCATTTTGCTGAGGAGTATATGGAGAGGAGAACACGTGCTTAAAGCCAGATTCATCACAAAATTTTGTAAAATCTTGATTTTCAAATTCACCTCCATGATCTGTTCTTATACTTGAGATAACACATCCTTTTTTTTTCATTTTGAACCTTTTTAGCAAATTTTTCTAAATACGAGAAGGTTTCGGACTTACTTGCAAGGAAATATACCCAAGTAAAACGGGAGTAATCGTCCACAATTACTAGGCAATATTTCTTACCTCCAATACTTTGTGTTCTGGTTGGTCCGAAGAGATCCATATGCAGCAAGCGTAGTACATGATTAGTAGAGACATGATTTATTGGCTTAAATGAATTTCTTACCTACTTTCCCAAAATACATGGAGTGCATGGATCAGTCTTTTGATAAGGTAATTTGGGTAGTCCTCGAACAAGCTGCTTTGATGAGATTTTGGCTAATTGCTTCATGTTGAAATGACCAAGCTTTACGTGCCATAAGCTTGCTTCGTCTTGAATTGAGATAAAACATTGCGATTCATTTGGTTTCACATCCGGAAGATAGATGTTTCCATGTCTTCGACCCATGAAAGACGAGTAGAGTCTTTACCGATTCAGAACATATTCCTTCTTGAAAGAAGATCTTGAAACCAGTATCACACAATTGACTAATCTTTGAGAAGATTGTAATTGAGTCCTTCCACTAAGGAAACATTACTTATTGTGAGATTTCCAATTTTCACAGTTCCAAATCCCACAATACTTCATTTGTTGTTTCCTCCAAATGAAACTTTTTCACCATTTACTTGAGCAAGCTTTATAAAACAATTTGAGTCTCTGTCATGTGTCTTGAGCATCCGCTGTCAAGATACCACTTTACCTTTTTCTTGACGGTGACCTGCATTTAAAATAAAGTCTCAAGCTTTCTTTGGTACCCAAACTTTCTTGGGTCCTTTGGTGTTAGTAACATAAGCAGTATTAGCCCATATTTTCTTAACAGGTTTCCAAACTATAGGACACTCTTTTTCAAAGTGATCCGGACTGTTGCATTTTGAACATCTGAGAGCATTTCTACCTACAGATTTTACAAAAACTTTCTTGAAATGATTTTTGTAAGCCTCTCTCGAGAGTCTTTTCTTAATTCTTTCTTTTACTTTAGGAAAATCAATCAAGGGAATTGTTTCTCTTGTCATACCTAGACCGGACTTATTGAAGTAAGGTCTTTGAGCTGAAAGAATTTTTTCAAGTTTTTCAGACCCTATTGAAAATTTCTTTGAAATATTTGATAAGTCAATTTTTAAAAAAGCATTTTCTTTTAAAAGATTATCTTCATTTTCTTTAAGAGTGGAAACAGTCAAGTCTAGACTTTTAACTCTTTCTACTAAAACGTTTTCCTTTTGTTTTAGAGCTGAGTTTTTTTTTTTTCAGTTCGGAAATTCTTTTGAGAGAAGTCTTAAGACTAAAACACAGTTCATCAATGTATTTAGAAACTTTGACAGGAATTTTAAAATTACTTGCCTCAAATTCATTGTCTAAGTCTGATCTAGAGTCTGAGTCTGATTGTGCCATCAGACATAGATTAGCATATTCATTATCACTTTCTTCACACTCTGTATCACTCTAGGTTTCAACTTTGAGAGCTTTTCGAAATTTTTCAGCTTTTCCTCTCTTCTTCTTCAGAAGAGGACAGTTGGGTCTGATGTGTCCATTTTTCTTACATTCAAAGCAGACTACATCTTTGTTTGGTTCCTCATCATCAACAGACTTGGTATGCTGTCTTTGAAAGCTTTGTTTCTTTGAGTTGAACCTTCATCTTATTCTATTCAGTTTCTGAATCTTCTTATCATGAGAGCAAGCTCCTCATCGTCCATATCATCTTCGAGAATCTGTATCATCAGAATCATCATTTGATTTTAATGCAATGGATTTCTTACATTTTGGATCTTCATCTTCATTTATCCGTTCCACTTCATAAGGCGAAGAGTTCCAATCAGCTCGTCGACAGATAGTGGCATAATTCTTTGCGTCTCTCTTATCGAAGTCTTTATGTGATTCCAATCCTTGGAGAGTCCACACAGTAGCTTGTTTACCTTCATGGGATCAGAAATTGGTTGACCTTGATTTTCAAGACCATTCACAATATCTGTAAAACAACTAAACATGTCAGTTATAGATTCTCTTGGTTTCATTCTGAAGGCTTCGTATTGACCGAGAAGAATGTTGATTCTTGTTTCCTTCACTCGATCTGTTCCTTCATAGGTGATATGCAATCTGTCCCAAACTTCTTTTGCTATAACACAAGAAGATATTATATTATATTCAGTTGGTGACAAAGCACAATATAAGGAGTAAATTGCTTTTGCATCGAGTGCTTGTATCTTGATTATCTCTTCCGAGTCATTCCATTTGGTCTCATCGGTTTCTTTCCCTCTTTCGAGAGACGATGCGGTGGTAGGAGTAATTCCTTTTTTCTACAACGTCCCATTCCAGAAAATCCTTTGATCGTAGGAAAGCTTTCATCTTGTTCTTCCAGATGTTGTAATCATTTCCATCAAAGTAGGGTGATCGGTATTGCTTTGCCCTTCCATCAGCCCCCGGTGCTAGCATACTAGCCATGGATCTTTTACTACGAAGTAAAACACTTCAAATAAAGTAAGTACACAGGCTCTGATACCAATTGATATTGCTAGTATGAGTACCTAGAGGGAGGTGAATAGGTATATAAAAGATTTTTCTTCAACAATTGCACAATACTAGACAGTTGATGGATTTGAGACAAACGATAATCAAAGTAAGGCGAGAGAAGAGAAAATTGAACACGCGGTTTATAGTGGTTCGGCTTATATCAAGCCTACGTCCACTCTTCTTCACCGACAGCCTATTGGCTGGATTCCACTATGAACAAAAGAGAAGTTACAACATAGCTTTGCCTTGATTCCACAAAGTGTAGATGTTCTACCACACCTCCTCAAGATTTCTCACAAATATAGACTCTCTTTTGTATACAAGTATTCGCTCAAAGGAATTGTCTAAACAAAAAGGAGCTTCAGACTTTGGAATTCTTCTATCGCGCACTCCTTGAACAACTAAGACCGTCTTCTTTATATACTCCTTTATGCCATCATACCCGTTGGCACTTACCAAAGGAATTCTTCCAATCTACCCGTTGGACGGAATCAATTAGGAAGATTGTTCAAGCTATTAAAGGAACGTGCTGATAGCCCATCAATCCTATTCGCCCATACAATCAGGATCTCGGTTTCCATAAGTAGAACCTTCCAATAATATTTAGGCAATCACCGGATCTTCAATTATCGAGTCAATCTTCGATCAATCAAAGGACTCGTTATGTCTTTTTCAGCCACGAGATCTTCTCCGGTTGATAAGGTTAAATCCTTAACGAAACATCCGTTACGGGATAACCTTTCTTCAACGGATTAGAGACTATCAATGAGGATAGACTTTGAGTCTTGAGCGGCTGTCCGGAGGTCTTCAGACTTTAAACAGCAGAGTCTGCAAGCCTTCAGACTAGACTGATGGAAACGTTTTGTCAACTTCAAAACACTTCAAGAAGATTTCTCCAACAAGATTTTCTTTGAGAAGATTCTGAAATGGCCGACGGACTAACAATTTGCATTTTCTGGTGCCAAGACGCCACAAAATTCAAAGCAAGTTCCCCCTTTTTGACTCTCGGTCTTAATCGACTCAAGGGTCAAACATTCTACAATGTTAATTTGATTGCATTTCTTAATCGACTCAAGTGCTGGCCAGCTAAACCTTCATATCTCCTGAATTACTTATTCATTTTACAAAATAAAAGAAAAAGGAAACAGCCCTTCAGTCAAAAGAGATGTTCATTGAGAACAAGGAAGAAGGACAACACTCGTAGTTATCCCCTTCAGTCAACTTCCAAGTCAATACGCAAGCAAAATCGTCAAATCCCTCATCCTATCTCACAAGGGCAATTTCCTAATTTCGCATTCCTCAGCTCCTATAACTCTCCCATGCTTTCTTGCTCACCTCCTTCCACAGCAAAAACAACCACTCTTTTTGGGCAAATCATGGAGAGAGTTAGCCTTTGTTTGGCATTGTTGCTTTGCCTTACCATATCCGCAGTCGATGCTCAGAGCGCTAGCAATGTTAGGGCAACATATCACTACTACAACCCCGGCCAGAACGGGTGGAACTTGAATGCCGTCAGTGCTTACTGCGCAACATGGGACGCGAATAAGCCACTGGCTTGGCGGAAGAAGTATGGGTGGACCGCCTTCTGTGGACCGGTCGGGCCTCGTGGCCAAGAGGCTTGTGGCAAATGCTTGAGGGTAAGAGAAAACTTCAGAGATTTCAAACAGTCCTTTTATCTTTGCTCTTTAACTTTGTTTTTAAGACCTCCTATACGTTTCGAGCAACTCTTAAAGAGGTGAGAGATTGGAATATTAACTCAAGTTCCGCGGCACGCAGATCACAAACACTAGGACCAATGCGCAAATTACGGCAAGGATCGTCGACCAGTGCAGCAACGGAGGGCTCGATCTGGACTACAACACCATCTTCCGCCCACTGGACACAGACGGAAACGGATACAACCAAGGACACCTCACTGTGAACTACCAGTTCGTTAACTGTGGTGACTGAATCACATACGATTTCCAACTTTCGTATGTTTGTGCCTGGAAAAAATAAGGCTTTGTTAAGAAATAAGTGATCGCTTCTTCTGTTATAGAAGCCATCATTACGAAATAATAAGAAATTATTATCGTGAATATGATGTTGCGGAATGAATGATTTTTTTTTTTTTTTTTGGGTCGGTGAATGGATGATCAGATGGATGAGATGAGTGTGGTATGACGAGAACTATGTCCAGATCCTTCTGCGAACTGAAGAAAAGCCCTTTTGCCGTAACTATCCAAAGGAAAAGGTGAGAATCAATCAATCAATCAATGAGTCGCACTGCCCAAACCCCAGTTATAAGTTGATTAAGTATTAGATCCACAAGTTAAAATTTAATTAAATTTGCTTATATAATTTTGGCAGCCCGTAACGAAATTTCAAGCATGGCTTCTCATTTTAGGATCATTAGCTTTTAAATTCTTTTCAATATTACATTTTGCAGAACTTACCTGACAAAGAATTTCACTACATTTGGATCGTTCTAATTACGGCTGCCGTTTACTTGAACTTCAATTCAGAACGTAACTCAATTTTTTTTTTCTTTTTAGTGAATCACTCCTCTTAACCTTGGAGCACTGGGGCAAGCGTTGCCCCTCCTATAGCTTGCGCCTTAGCATAGAGTTGTATTTTTGAGAAACGGTCGTTCATGCCTCTTCAATGCGACCTAGGTTGCCCTAGGCACCCACTCTTGCAAACTTATGGGGCTAATTTGCCAAGTTCCTGAACTATAGTTTGCTCGCAGGCCTAAGGATCTTCTCATTAACTAAGTATGCTCATTCGCGGTACAAGTACCCTATATATATTCTTATAAGTTTTTCTTGGAAGCGACGCATTACGATAATTCAATTGACATGTCCATCATGCTATCATGCTTCAAGGTTACCCTGTCGAAGATTTGCCAATCACACCCTCTTTACACTTAGACCAATTACGCTTATCTAAGTTGACTCCTGCAATGCATGGGTTTTGAATAAATTGGTGTAATCTCATATTTGATGCGGTTTGTTGTACTTTTAACGTGAGATATGTGTTTATTTTAAAAAGTACTATGACAGGTCGTGTATACCTGGTTATTATGTTGAGTCAAGTTCGAGACTTTCCATATGGATTTGCGGCAATTTTGGGAAATAACAAAAAATTAACGAGACAAATTGTCCCAGCTAAATTATACATGAGTAGCTCAGGCTTTACTCAATAATTATTCAAGATCAACTCATTTGATTTCGAATCGAGTTCAAACTTATCAATATTTGACTAGAAAAGCAAATTTGCTAAATTGAATTTTGAAAAATATTTTAATACACCCACATTATTCGAGTTTTCTAGACAAAGCTCAAGTACAAATTCCACGATAAATCATTAATAAATGAGTAGAACTCGAGCCAAGCTCGAGTGTCTTGATTTTTTAGTCAAGCTGAATTCAAGCAGAAATTTTAATGAGTGCAGTTTCAACTCTATCATCAAGAAACCGAGCAGAGTTGGGCTCGAATTCAGCACTATAGCAGCTCGAGTCAACTCGACCATACCCAATCTACCTGAAAAATAAAAATAAAAAAAAAAAAAAAAAAAAAAAAAACCTCGACTATATCCCTACCGATGGTGATGTGACCGAGGTGCAAGCCTCGACAATAGCAAAACTACAGAAAAGAAAGTGAAAGATGGGCATGTTTCCATGGACACATAAAAATGCGTCAAATAATTAGGAAAGAAATTAAACTAAGTTGATATATACTAACTGGCATTTTGTCATCAAACACTAGTTATGTTTCTTTGAGAGGCATCTATAATCTATCTAATATATCGTATTAAAATAGACTTTTAGACATTTAATGCATTTACTTTAATGAGCGGAGAGTTTCTTTTCTAAATAAAACTTTAAAAGTTCGGTAAGTAATAAATGAGAGGAGCCTTTCTTCTGCATATAAAAGTTAAAATTTTGATAAATGAAAGTAAAGAATCTGAGATATGTTTTGAAAGTCTCAAATCAAATTATAAACATCTTATTTTATTATAAATTTTATATTGTAGAACTAGGAAGAACTATTATATGATAAAAAAAAATGTTTCAAACTATGTATAAATCCATCACGATTCATAACATAAACAAAGTAAATTTCATTAAACTGTACAAAATAGTGCCTATATTATTTTCATTCAAGTTGGATGTAAGAATACGAATGAAACATTTTTATTGTTTTTTTTTTCTTTTTCATATCATCTACTAAAGAAATAGAATGGGATAACGGGTTCGCGTTCAAATGATTAAAGAGTCCAATTTAGACTTTTGGATCGTACAGAAGAGAAATAACAGAAGAACACAAACCTCAGCAATTTCAAACTATCTGCTCACCAATATTTGTAGCACAATGGCTTTTCCCAACAGTCGGCCAACGTTGACTTTCAAGTAGTTAGCCCTAGCCTTAATTTAAGAATCACCGTCTGAAGCTCCATTCCATTACTGACAAAGAATACACTTAAATATTGATTTTATTCATTTTTTTTTTCTTTCGGCTTAGAATTATAAGTTTCTTAATGGTCTTCTTTATCATATTGTTAACTTTCCAGAGTTTATTTAATTAAATATATTTCAATTACCATGTTAAAATGAAATAATAATTCTTTCTTTACTTCCGAAAGGTATACCAATCTTATAGTGCATACTTTGCTCGATCAACGATAAACTTGTTCGTAAGGAAAAGTATAAAAAAATTGTCTTAAATCTATTAAAATTACTAATTTAGTACCAAACCTTTCAATTATATTAATTTAATTATAAATATTTTCAAATTTTGTAAATTGAACTCGTCCAATCAATTTTGGCTAAAAATTACTGATCATCTTACTTGGATTGTCCGTGTTAACATGAATATTTTTTTAATGTTTTTAAAGTTTTTTATCCTATTTTTTTTCTCTTTTTTTATCTTTCATTCAGCTAGCGAGGACACGAGGGCCACCTCGCCTCGCCTGTAGCCAGCAAGGAGCAATGGCCATGCCTAGATCTGGCAAGGGCCTAGCTGGGGGTCATAACCCTCTTGTCAACAACCAATTTATAAATTTATTAATCGTGCAAATTTAATCATGAATTTAGTCGTAAATTTAGTCTATCAATCGTGGCAAATCATTGTTGGTGAACGCTGCTACGTCATGGCTTACCCACACATGTTACGCCACATGGCGCAACCACGGTCGGTCATACACAATTTGATAATGATAGATTAGATTATGGTTTTAATAAAAATTAAATCCTATTCAACGTTTTGCCCGCGGACATAAAGGCTGTTGACGAGCTGCCTTGCACCATTTTCTCGATTTTATTCCTCTATTTGTTATGCCACTTTCTTTCTAAACTTCTTGAATGAATTAGTCCCAATTTCTCAATCTGAACAAGTTTATACTCTGAATAATGTCATTTGGTAAATATTTTTAGGCCCGGGTTTTCTTATGTGCTTAAAACACTAATTTATGTATTTTTTGTTGATATGACTATGACGTTATCTAATTTTTATGACGAAGTTCTTATGTCCTGATATCAA
Source organism: Eucalyptus globulus (assembly GCA_014182545.1). Classification (NCBI taxonomy): domain Eukaryota; kingdom Viridiplantae; phylum Streptophyta; class Magnoliopsida; order Myrtales; family Myrtaceae; genus Eucalyptus; species Eucalyptus globulus. Next base: position 32,675,292 of record CM024718.1, on the reverse strand, counting down.
TCCATGGATAATTTGAAACCTTTGATTTATAAAAATGAATTCCCTTAAAAAGTCACATCATGTAATTTTATTTTTAGATATGTGAGACACTCAAATGAATTTTCCAAAATTAGAAAAGAAAAATAATCCTTTGTAGAGTAATGGTTCCAAATTTAACATGGTACAATAATTTTGGAACGTGTTTATCCCAAACAGGATAGAAAAACGAGGCACCATAAGCTACGATTCCTTAACGTAAGCAAACTGAGTTTAGGCCCTGCGTAGAGCGGAGCAGGCCCAAAATCAGATCTGATGTGACTTTTTTTGGGGTTTGGGACCGACTGGGCTTTTCGTCCCCCAAACGGCAATTGCAATTTGTTTTCATGTTATTTATAGAAAATCAATTCCACGTTCTTGTCACGTACATGTCTACTAGAAAATTAAATGGTATGAGGTTTTCAAAGGGTAAGTTTTTGATGATAAGGCTATGTTTTCTTCGATTTCTAAGTGAGGAAATTTTACTTCAACTGCAATCTCTAATTAGTGGGTAAAAAAAATTATGAATACTTTATGCTGAAAATTTATACATGCTTCCAAGCAGTGCCATAAAAAATGAAGGACTGAAAATAGGAAAAATGGAATTTTTTAGAAATGGGTTCAAGAAGGGACCAAAACAAATTCGACAAGAGGAGCCAACTCAATGAGGGGGTGCTGATAAATTTGAGTATGTTTTTTCAAGTGAAAATTTTATTTTTGATAAAATTGTTGATTATAAATTTAAGTACATTTTTCTAAGTACTTTTATCGCTTTGCATGGATATAAAAGCATATAAGATTATTTTTCTCGTTGTAGTTTCCTTTTGTTTGATTACTTAAGTTTGGATGACCACTCTAATCTAAAGCAAATCGGAAGCAATGGAATTAGTCTTCCTACAAGCCCTCCTATAAAAAAGCTTAACCCTTCCTTTTAGCATCCTTTAATTTTTTTCGATTCTCAATTCAAAATTATATATGAATGGTAGTTTATTCGTTACGATTCAATGTACCCTCCTTCGATAATCACATGCGACAATCATGCCGCCGACCATCTTATCTGGATCTCTAATTATTCTTGCATTCGACCTCAAAAAGCATAACTCAAATTAGTATACCCGAGAAATAAAACAAAACACATCGAAGTAAATAAGCATAACATTCAATCATTTGAAAGGGGTAAAAAAAAAAAAAAGGAGAAGAGAGAGAGAGAGAGAGAGAGAACGAAGGAAAAACAAGATCTTGGAAAGGCCCTTCCTATTGCGGTTATGAGATTTGTTGCCTTTCCTGTTTTTTTTTAGCTGCGTGCCGGTTCTTGGCAGTTTTTACTACACGAATCCGCGAAAAGAGGGTGAAAATTCGTCGAAGGTGGGAACGCACGAAGCATGGTTTCTTCTCCACGCACGCGTACGCAGGCACAAGAACATCGAGGAAATCCCCTTTTTCTTTTCATTTTCTTTGCTTTTGTTTTGATTTTTTTATATATTATTATTGTTCCTGCCCTTCTTGTTGTTCCCATCACTCGTGGAAACACGAAGCTGCGTCTCCCCCGGAACAACAACCCCCCCAACACGTAATTCTTCCTCCCTTCCTCGGCTCTCCCGAAACCGGACCGAACCCACCTCCCGATTCCTTTGACTTCCTCAGATCCACACCTCTTTTTACGTAAAACCCAGCTCCTCTTCCCGGGTTTCGGTCCTAAAGCCGTGATTTTTCCGCTCCTCCTTCTGTGGTTGCTGCGGTGGGTTGATTCGTGAATCGGTTCTTGGTCGAATGCTGCGGGGATAACGGGGCGGAGTCTTTTTTCTTTTTTTGGGAGGGAGCGAGAGAGGGGAGTAATGGCTGGTCAGATGGTAAGACTGAGGAGAGAGACGATAAAGGCATGCATGACATGCCCTCTTTGTAATAAGCTGTTGAAGGAAGCTACCACCATATCGCTCTGCCTCCACACGTGTAAGTCCCTTGGAATTCTTCGACTTTGAGCTGATTGATGGCGTTTTTTACGATGGTTTTGATCTGGGTTCGGTCTAATTTTGGGGAATGCGATGGTGGGGCTTCTTGTTCTGTCTCTACGTGATCCGGGTTTGTGCCACTTTGGGATGTCGTCAAATGGGGGCATTAAAGATTGGACATTTTTAGCTTCTGGATTTTTGCACCGAGTTAATGTTGCTTCAGCGTGTTTTAAGTTCTGTGCGCTATAATCGGCTATAAAACAGAGAGGTTGGAGTATTCTTTCTGCAGGAATTTCGTAAATCTATTTTACTCAAATGACCCTGTGTGTGTGGCTCCTGCGGGTCTTAAAGTTCTCGATATTCGTCTCTGTGGCATTGATCTACTCTGTCTTCAACTTAGAATTGCATGAGTCTTGAACTGGAGAAATATATCCAGTAGTTGGTAAAGAATCTTTTCTGTGACTAATGCTGTTAGATATTGTGGGTTTTTTCTTTTTCCTTCTCAATTCCTAGTTTTTAATGCAGTAATAGTGCAAGTGCACTTCGAGGTTCCTCAAGTATAGAGTGTTATAAACCTATTATTGTTTTCCTTGGAAGGAAAATTATATGCCTTCCAATAACATATGAGAGATGGAAGCTGTCGTTGGTTAGTTTGATTGACTGATGGTGAAGTTTGGATTGGAGAAGTTGCCAGTCTTAGGGATACCACCTACTTTGATCTGCAAATTATACTCTGCTTCAAGTGAAAACTATTTTATTTGTCTCCGCAGCTTCAAGTACTATCACTTCAAAGTACCCTAAATGGTTATGTCCCAGCTCTGTGTTTTCTACCAGCGATCTCCTCGTGGAATTACTGATCTCATCTGAGTACCATAGCCTTTTATTTTTGCTTAGTGCGCTTAAACACTTATTTATTGGATCTGAATTTGTTGTCATTTATTTCCAATGTCTTTCTTCTGATGCTTCTCGTCTGGTTGTAAGGTTATAAAGTGATCTGCAACCAGCAAAAATTGGAATAAGAAGATCGTGTAAAGATTGAATCTACTTGTGGTTGCATAAGATAGGAGATTTAATATCCTAACCTCTGGTTTTGAATTGTGCAATAGCTTCAGCTTGAATTTTGAATGTTTGAGTTTTTTTTTTAGGATGATATAATCGCCTCTCTTGTATACTTGTATACATAAGCGGAAAGACGCAAGGAATATAGAACTCTTACATTGAAATTTTGAGTTCTTGCAAAGTTTTACAATGCACCAAAGCAGTTGGTCCTGAGTTTAAGTTTTTCCAGGCTCCTTATTTGCACCAGAATTTTAGTTATGTATGGTTTGGTCTTAGGAGTTTTACACTTTTAACTCATCATTTATCACAATGGTCCCACAAAACTCATCACTTATTTTATGTTTTTTAGTAGGAAGCAAATTTTCTTTCGCTACTTTCTGTATCGATTATCTTTGACAGCCAACTCTGGATTCTTGTCAAGTTTGAGCTGTATTGTGCTCTTTCGTCTTGATTTTAATAGTGGACTAAATTCAAGGGGACTTTTCTTTGGTTCTTATTTTAGCAAGATGGTCAGCCATCTTAGGAAGTTGATGCTCATCATAAACTATTTATTTACAGGGTGCAATTACAAAAAACAAGATTCAATAGCTATATAACATGGATTCCTGCGCCCATCAGTTTCCATATGTCTTGCTGTAAACATAATCTCTTCAGATAATTAGAGCATTTAGAGTGCTCAGGAGCAGTAATATCTCCTGTAGTTTATATGCCTACTTTGGTAGGATGAAGCCAAAAGGTCTAGGCACCATATGCTATCAAGGAATGTGTAGAGGATCAATTTTAAGGAATGCTGCTGAGATGAAAGAATTACGTGACATACATTTTTTTATTGGCAGTGCGACCATAGGCAGCTAATACTAAAGAGGAAAGCTAGTATTTTAGTTGAGTTGCATTGAATGGATAATCTAACTGCTGTCTGGTTAAACCCCTTGTTACATTTAGGAGCTTTTCTTGGGAAGAAATATTCTTTTGAACCGCTAATGCATGTCATCCTCTGCATTTTGTTGTCTTCTCTGATCATGTCTCAGGCAATAACATATGACCAAACTCTTGTTCCCCATCCTCTTTTCTTAAAAGTGGAGGGAAAAATGCTTTCACAAGATGGACAAGTACAATCTTAAAGTCTCTCTGGTAGAATACTTTTGCCAAATTGTAGTTTGCTTCTGATGCATTGAGGTTTCAACTGCCCCACAGTTTGCAGGAAGTGCATCTATGAGAAGCTTTCAGATGATGAAGTGGATTGTTGTCCAGTCTGCAATATTGATCTCGGGTTTCTTCCTGTGGATAAACTTAGGTTACTTGTCTTCTATAGACGTGCATATGCTGCGTCTTTCCCTGTTCCTTTGTCTTTCTGCCTCTCCACATTCCAAAGATTTTCACTAAAGCTTGTTGATTGATGACATTCAGGCCGGACCACAATTTGCAAGACATAAGGGCCAAAGTTTTTCCTTTAAAAAGAAGAAAGATAGAGGCCCCTGAAATCATACTTCCAGTTCCCCTCCCAACCAAAAGGAAGGAGAGATCGTTATCTTCCTTGGTGGTCAGCGCACCCAAGGTGTCGATCCAGAGTGGTTTAACGGGCAGACGAACAAAATCAGTCGTGAGAAGAGCTGCTAGTTCGCGAGCACCCAGTTTTGCTTATGAGGAACCAAATAAGAAAGAAGAAGATTCTACAGGTGATTGTGCCGTGGGATCGAGCTCACCAGATTCTTCAAATAAAACAAATAAAGGGCAGGTAAAGACAGGCAAAAGCTGATTGTCTGTAGCAACTAACCACATAGATACTTTGTCAAAAGGGAACTTATTAGAGAAATTGCATGCTTCTTCTTCTTCTTCTTCTTCTTCTTCTTCTTCTTTTTATAATTGAAAATGCTTTATCCTAATTCAATTGCAACAGGAGTCATCTCCTGACAAGCCTTATGACCGGAAAAAACCTGTTGAAGACACAAAGGATGGTTTCCAACAAATGGAAGACAAATATGAATTATGGACACCACTCAATTGTCTTGTTGAGGCTGCTAACAGAACTAAATCTTCCAAGCCAAGTTCACATGGGCTTTCTCTTCCGAAGTTGGAGCCACTTAGTGCCCCTGATAGGGAGCTTCATGTGCTGGAGAAGAAACCCAAGGAAGAACTGCCAGATACAAAAAGTGGACTTTATTTGCCTAAAAGTAAAACTAAGGACCATGGACTCAAAACAAAATTCCAAGATGACAAAAAGGCAGTAACTTTGTCAGGACCAGTTAAGCGTAAAAGGATGCGTGCAACAGGTCCGAAGAAGGCAGCTGCATCTGAAGAGAGCACCACAGCACAACTCTTGTTAGATGCTTCCAGTGGCAAAGACAACAGAAGAAATCAGCCAATATGGTTTTCATTAGTTGCCTCTGAAGATATGTAAGTTGCTTAATGTCTCTTGTTTCTCATGAGGGCTTTAGTTCTTAAATAATCCTCTAATAGGATGGAGTTGCTACAGGAAAGGAGAGGCTTCTTTGCCGCAGATATCTTCTTGTTACCTGAGGATTAAGTAAGTTCTTGTGGATGCTTTCCTAGTCTGTATTGAAAAGACTGCATTTGATGCTTATTTTGTGGCCAGTGTTTCTTGTCCTTCCTATAGTGAGTCTCATACATCTTTGCTTACTTTGTATTCCATTTCTAAAAGAGAAAAGTGAGAAGTTTCATGGTAGTAGTTGCACTCGCCACTACTATTGGACCAGTGCTACTTTGCTTAACTTCTTGGTGTTCTTTATAATTTTTGCCTTTCCCAAGTAGAGGCGGCTATTTTGCGTATCAAATGCATCATGTAATTTACACCATAAACTATCAAAGCTGGTAAACCAAATAAAGTTTTCTGTTTGCTTGGCAAGTTGTTTTTTTTGTTCTTCACTTCAAGACAAGTGACTCCTTGACATGTGTCCTTAATCTGTTAATCAGTGTTCAACTATCCATTTAAGGAGTTATCTGTGCATTGATGTGGTAGTGACAGTTATGAATTACATTGTTCTTGCTTTGGGCTTTGAAGTTGTGCAAGATTTTGAGTTTTTAATATCACTTGTATCTGTGATGTCTGTGGGTGCATCCTTCCTCCGTACATTGTCCTGGGTTGATTTGATTTGAGCTATGTCATTTGAGATGATGAACCATTTGTGTTGCTGATACTCCTGTAGCATATTCTGTCACAGATTTATTGGTTACTCATTCAGTAGTGTGTACTCACTGTACCAGTGTGTCACTTTCTTTATGTTTGGATATACTGAATTTTATGACCATGAAATAGGATATCACTGAAATAGTCTTACATTCATCCTGAAGTATATTTATTGGCTTTATAATCGATCTCCCCTTTTAAGTCTCATGTGAATGGTGATTGTGTTCTAGGTAGTTTTTTTTGGTATGTGTCTTTTACTTTATCGTTGATACCATTTTTTTCCTTCTCTGGTTTGCCTAAAAATGACTCAGTAGATATATGGATATTCTTCTTTCTAGTTTTTCATTTATTATGAAGTACTGTCTCATGAAAATTTTGGAGTTGCGCCTGTAGCAGCAGTACTATCTAATTTCATTATATTTGTTTTAACAAATTTGTTGGCTGGTATGGTGATGTATAACTTCAGTTCCAAGAAATGAACCGATCAAGATAGAAAATGATTAAGTGTCTCCTTTTGCATTTGACATTTTTTTTTTAATTCCCCAGGGATGGCAACGTCCCTGTCTCGATCATCCAAAAGTACCTGGTCAAGAAACTTCAACTTTCGAGTGAAGCTGAGGTGAGTCTTTGCTTTTTTTACCTCCTCAGCACCAACTCTAGGCATGCACGTTTTGATATTGCTCTACTTGTTTGATGAAATTTAGTTCCGTTTTTTCCATGCCTTTCTGCAAACTTGCAGATCTCGTTTGTTGTCAAAACTGCACTTATACTGACAACAGTGTTAAAAGACCTGAGGTGTCACAGAAGGAAGGTTATAAGCATCAGATTCTGCCCAGGAATAAATAGAGCAGTGAAGCGTTAATATTTCAGTAACCTACTAGTAGTCTAGTATACAATCAGAGAGCATTGCATTTGGACTTGAACCGCGGATTGCTAATTCTCTGGTGATACTCTGTTTGTTCCTTGTCATTAGAAACTTGTCCATGTAGAAAGTTTAGTAAAGAAAAGAGTAACTCATTTGTCGTTAGATCTTCAGTTCTGAAAACCCACATGCTTCACTTCTAGTTGCGATATGGATTCAATATGCCTAAAAACTTGCTGATTACTACCTGATGTAGTATGGAATTTTAAGTTGGTTAGCCCTTCCTTTTTCGAGAATGCATATCTTTGAGTAGCTTCATACCCTTTTTAAGTAAGCCTGTCTACACTTATCATTAGAGAACTCGAGCTTATTGATGAGCATGTCTAATTTTTTCTTTTCCGAGTGCTAATTTGTCACAAGTAGGGTGGAACTGGATTAAGTTGTAAAATTTCTTATCATATTCTACAAACTGGCAGATGTTGGCCTGATCTGGAGATTTGAGCTAAATTAATGAGTCTAAGATAGTTAGATATAGATGCCCCCTTATTAAAATAAGATGGCTCTCTCTCTCTCTCTCTCTCTAAAGCCTGCATAAGAAGTGAGTTTGCTTTTCTTGCCTTCCTAATTCTTTAGCATTCATTGTATTTAGCAATTCATTCGTTGCAGTTTGTAAAGCTAATCTATTCTCGAGAATGTTCTTAGGGTAAAGAGATCTTATGACTCCCCTTGGAATCTAAACAGTCATAAACAATGATTTCATCGTATCTTGATATGAAGTGCGGTGATGATGTCTTTGGTAGCAGACTGATTTGTAATTTACAACATCTCACTGTAATTCTGACTAGATTCTGCAGGTAAAAAAAAAATAGAAGAAGGTAGTTTAAGGGAAAAAAGAAATTGTGATCCAGAGATCAGCCTGATGCCTTCACTGCTAGATATGTATCTTAGCTGGTTGTCATATCCTCTGTCTGGGCTTCTTTCACACATATTGGTGTGGATGCCTCCTGGTGAAGCTATTGGTAACGTCAGACCATTCGCGTTACCCTATTCCAAAGAGCTCTTATGAAACAATCTCACTGAAGCCAATCTTGTCAAAAGCTACATTTGGAATGAACTATGCATCTGAGATGCCTTATTGTAATTTATTATGGTCTGACCATTCTTTATGCGGATTCTAAAAAGATCCAACTTTCCTTAATGGCCTTTTGATCTCTCATTAAACAGGTGGAGATAATGTGCCGGGGTGAGCCCGTCCTCCCAACATCGCACTTGAATAATTTGGTCGATCTCTGGTTCCGGAACGTGGCATCGTCGAAGAGGGTGGCCGCATCTGTTGGGACCTCGGCCAAAGAATTCGTGATGGTTCTGTCCTATTGCCGGAAAATCCAAGCTCCTTAAGAAGAACCTCAGTTTTTCCCCCTTTCTTCGATATAGATCAATGAATTAACTTGTTGGAAGTCATAATCATGAACGTGATGCTCAATGTCTCAGTCAATACGACAATATATGTTGTTTTGTGGCATGTCGTTACAAGTTCAAATAGAATTTGATTTGTTACATTTTAGAGACGCTTCCTTTATAGTATGATTGTACCATTTTTCTCAAATCAGGCTCTCCATCTGTTGGGGTGCTCAACAGAGTGAGCAGCTTTCGACTCAAGAATCAACCAAAACCATTGTAGTGAACATTTTTCCAGAAATCCTAATGTATCGGTAAGAAAAATTCGGTCTTTTCTACCGTATTTATCACCTCCTTATTACAAAGATACCAAATTTTGCTAATCGGGACTAGATCGTAACTCCGGTCGCTCGCAATTCATCCCATCAGTACTTGCAGCGTTTTTCTTAGTCGGGCACTCGTTTGTACCAAACTGTGATCCTGTTGATATCGAGCAAGCTTGAAGATCCTCGGTATCTTACAGAGTTGATTAACCACAGAAGGTCGAGCGAAAGTCAAAGGGATGTAAAGTAAAGTGGGGAAAGGAAGCATTCTTCATGAGGATAAAATTGTTGCCACTCAAGCTCGACTCACGGTGCTCGGGTGCTCAAAGAGTCTCAGGCATCGTATCATACCAAGGTGATCAATGGACAGGCTACAGAAATCTGAATTTTGCATCACTATTGGAAAAGGCAAAGTACCATGTATTTATTGGTTGAGTGCCTATTCGAGGCAGACTCCTGCTTTCAAAACATTCCAGAGACAAATCATCAAGCAAACAAACCCAGAAGGGAGACTAAGCCGTCTATTCGGACGACAGCTCTGTGAAATGAATCCGGGAAACAGGATGCAGTCCCAGGAAATATTGCATATTAGCAGGCATTTCCGCATGCACTGTTTCAAGCGATCATTCTCATGAAGCAAGCACTCTTCACCTATATCAGATTCCCAATAGGGATCACGTGTTTTGAATCATGCACAATTTAAGGAAACATGAAGCTGCAACAATACCAAACTTGCAACGCCATGACAACCAAAATCCAACACACGTGTGGGCTTGCAGTGGAGTGAATGATCTGAAGCAAACATGAATTAAGCAGGAAACAACTCTAACACAATACCCTCTTCAACGAAAATCAGAATGCCGGAAATAAAAATGCCAAAATCACATAACAGATATTTGAATAACTAAACCAGATAAAAGTAGGACGAACAAGAACGACCGGAATCCATTGAAATAGCATCAATAGTTTTCCTGAGTAAATCAAAGAAAAGGTCTTCCCAGTTCAATTGGACAACACCACAAAATTATCATTCCCTCAGTGTCTTTTCGGCTACAAAACCGACAACAAGCATACCACGAGGTTCTCTGCTGCGAACGAACATGAGTACTACTACAGGTTCGATCTTTCCAAGAACACACTCTCCCGAACACAGCAGAACCACTCTTGCCTTTGTTTGCTGTCCCAGAACCAGAAGACAGCATCGAAAGATCCAAGGAGTTTCCTCAGCCATTTTCAAAAACCGAGCAAACACGAAGCCGAATCTCAATGCTACAGTCACCATGAATTCTATCAAAGGCTCACATTGATCCAGATTCCATCAAAAATTCAAGAATTGCATCTCGAGTTGCCGAATCAAAACACTGCATCATACATTACACCAAGCGAACGAACAAGCACCGTTTCGGAAAAAAATCCTCCACAATCTCTCAACGCAATCAAAATGATTACAAGACACCCTCAGAGCCCTCAAATCCGGGTATAGGCCGTGGCTCTCATCGGCTGACCGCCGACAACCGACACCAAACCGCCCTCGGCCGCGGTCTCTTCATCCACATACAAGTTGTCCGGATTCCGGAATGCAGAATGCAGCCCTAGGAGGAAAACCGCGATCAACAGCGCGACCAGCACGTTCAACCCCACGTCGGTCAGCACCAGCGCGACCACGGTCACCAGGCCGAGCGCCGCCATCACGATCCTATCGTCGATGGTCCGGCCGAAGACGACCAGGGGGCTGTCGCGGGCGAAGTAGAGGAAGTACCAGCCGACGAAGACGGCGATGAAGACGATCATCGAGACCGGGTGCCACAGGAGGCTCAGGAAGAGGATGCCGAGGGCGACCATGGCGTAGTTGACGCGGAAGTGGTCGCAGTTGCGGCGGATGCGGGCGGTGGCGTCGGCGTAGCCGTGGGGGAGGGAGAGGGCGGAGACGTCGAGGAACTCGCGCCAGGGGCGGCGGGTGGCGAGGAAGGAGGACGCGGCGGCGCGGGCGCCGCCGACGGAGGGGTGTAGGAGAGGGTGGCGAAGGGGGTCTGGGAGGTCGGCCTCGCGGCGGCGGGGGTGGTGGTCGCGGCGGCGCCGCCGTAGCCGGAAGGCGGCGGCGGCGCCGACGATTTTGCCCGCATCGTTGATGTGTGGGATTCGTTGCGCGGGACTCGAGATCTGGAGTCGTCCTTATGTTGTGTGAAAACTTTTTTTTTTTTTTTTTTTTTTTTTTCTTATTCGTTGCGCGGGACTCGAGATCTGGAGTCGTCCTTATGTTGAGTTGACTCGGCGCTGGAACGATTCTTCGCCGAGTCGACTCCGCCAGGAACGCGTTCTTGCCAGCAAAAACTCGTGCGATGAATTTAAATTCCAAAAAAGAAAAAAATGAAAAAGAAAAAAAAAAAAAAAGGTTTGAAAAAATAAAAGTCTTTTATTTTTTTTTTTTAAAATAATCTTGAAATTATGAAAAATATTATATATATAAATTTACGTATCAGTACTTGTACTTGTACGTATTGAAATTCTTAGTCTTTTCGGATTAAGAAAAAAGTCAAATGCGTTCGTCACGAAATTTGGATTATAAGCAGAGCAATAAAAGTGTATATGGACTCATCCTAAAGTAAAAGCGATTCCTTATATTTTAATATTAGCATGAAAAATTACAAATAAATGACTTTCGTTAGCTCTCCATTGGTACTCCATAAAGCAGGAAAATAAATAAATATGTGTGACATGAATTAATTATTTGTGTTTTTTTGACGCAATTAATGTATTCTCAAAAATAGATTGAATGCAGACTTTTCATTAAAAACTTAATGATGACTAGCTACAACATGAGTCTAACATTGGTTGAGTATGGTCAATTTAAACATGCTGCTTGGGATTAGCTTAATCCGTAAGAAATGTCTAGATTCTTGTCCAAGCTTAATAAAGTATAACTTTGAAATGTTATGCCTTAACATTCATATGTTGTGGAATTTTTTAGCATTGAAAAAGTAAAAAGTCAAAAGGTAAATAACAACTTTAGGTAAGACTTTCTACAAATGAATGTGGAGTGTGAAAAGAGTTGGAAGGCAAATGGTTTATGATCTCGGAATTAGAAGTGTATGATTTTCCTTTGTATTTTAGAAGATTTATCACATTTCATTCCAATCTACATATGGGAGTTCAATAAATATGCTTTTGGAAATTTGATAGCCCATACTCTCTTCATATACAAATCCTCTCATTCCAACTTCAATGGTGATCATAAGAGCAATCGATGTGTTGATTTGCTTTATCGAAATGTTAATCTTATTCGTTCAACCTATTTTAGTTGTCTCCATACAATGATAAAAGGATAATGTGGAGAAAGATGGACCTAAATGTAGATTGCCAACTAGCTTCGTCATGATTACTAGAGAAGAAATTTCCTATCGTGTCAATGATGATGCGAGACGTATTAGTGGACCACTAATTATTTGGTTCAACCAATCATTTCACATGGAACGAGCATCCGCTTAACCCTATTAGCTTTGTTCTGCAACATTAGAGGGTCCAATCGGAAAAATGTAAGAAGTTACTAGGCTGGGATGAAAATAAAAAAGACCAGATTGCGCAAATACACGGAAAACCATTCCTTAATCTCCAATTTTCCACATAACGGTGGAGTAATAAATAATAAATGACGATGATGTCAAAATCCAAAATCGCATTTTGCTAATCGGAAAATCATCATCGCGAGAGCAGAGGCGAGGGAAGACGAAGAAGAAGAAGCAGAAGATTCTCTCTCTCTCTCTCTCTCCTCTCTCTTTCTCTCTCCTCCGTCTCTCTCTCTCTCCAAAAACCCTAGCCAGAACCGCACGGCGAATTCCCTTCCGTTCGATCCGCGAAACCCTAATATTCCATGAGCTCTTCTGCGTAGATCTCGGAGGAGCAGCGAGGATTCGTCGCGGTCGCGAATGGCGGGGGCCGAGCTAGGGCAGCAGACGGTGGAGTTCTCGGCCCTCGTGGGCCGGGCGGCGGAGGAGTCGTTCTCCTCGCTCAAGGAGCTCGTGGAGAAATCCAAGTCCGGGGACCAGTCCGACACCGAGAAGAAGATCAGCCTGCTCAAGTACCTGGTGAAGACCCAGCAGCGGATGCTCAGGCTCAATGTCCTGGCCAAGTGGTGCAAGCAGGTCGGGATTTTTTTCGGATGCTTTTGGAGAGTGATTTTGATTAGTGGGTGATTACTCTTTATCGAAGGTGTTTTCTGAAGATAGCGATTTTAAGCGTCTGTGCCGCTGGGAAGGAGTAAATTCAGCTATTCTCCGTTGTGTTTTCGGAAAAGTTCTGATTTTTTCGCCGTTTGAGTTTTAGGGTCCTGCGAATGGGTTTCGGCTTGCCATTCTGCTTTGGCGGAAAAAATCTGGAAGTGGGGTTAATTCCTTTGGAGAAAACGATTAAATTCATACGATTTCAATCTCTAAGAAGAATGTAAAGATTTGTTTTGCAGTTAGACCTTCATTCTGAATATTAACAGATTTTTTTTATCTACCGTGGTTGACGTAGAAATTGGAATAGAATTTCTCCCTGGGTGCTTTACCAGGTGAATGGGTTGCCTCAGAGTTTGCTCTCTGCTTAGAGTTCCTGTTTCTTAGTCTCGGGTCTTCACTTAGAACTGATCTCCGGAATGAATTTTAATAACAATGCCCTGGAAGGAATATAGAGGTTGTAGTTTTAAGTTTCGATTTCCATAGATATTGCCTTCAGCTTCTATTCTTCTTCTTATGTATATATCCTAACGAGAGAGTAGGTGGACTGTTGCAAAGCAATCAACTTGCTGTTTAGGGCAGACAGACTCAACTGCTCTGATGTTTAGGAGCTGTTGAGGCTTAGAGTTGCTGTAGGTTTGATAAATCAGTTATTGACAACATGGGAACAATTCCTGTGCAGCTTTGCTGTTGAAATTTTGTATGGTAATGTTTTCCTTCAAGAGAGGGGTCTTCAATGTCATTAGAGAGAGTCTTCAATTAATTAATGCATGGTTAGATTTTAAGGATAGATTATAGATGAGGCTGGATGATATTAAATGGGAAATCTGCCCCTTAACACTGTTACTCTTGTTATGCTTTTTATGCGCCGATAGTAAGAAGCATGTTCATTGGTTACTTTAACTTTTATTTATCTTTTTGCTGGATACAAGTCTCATCATTGTAATCCTTCTTTTAATTGTCATTCTTGTGAACTTTTGACTTGCAGGTTCCACTGATACAGTACTGTCAGCAGCTCTCGTCAACCCTATCAAGTCATGATACATGTTTCACTCAAGCGGCAGATTCATTGTTTTTCATGCACGAAGGGCTTCAGCAAGCTCGTGCTCCTGCGTATGATGTTCCCTCTGCAATTCAAGTTCTTCTCACTGGAAATTACCAGCGGCTACCAAAATGTATAGAGGATGTTGGTGCTCAAGGAGTTTTAACTGAAGAAGAGCAAAAACCTGTTTTAAAGAAGTTGGACACGCTTGTTCGGACTAAGTTACTTGAACTTTCAATTCCTAAGGAAATATCTGAAGTCAAAGTTTCTGATGGTACAGTGTTGCTTAGTGTGGATGGGGAGTTTAAGGTTTTAGTAACTCTTGGCTACCGGGGACACCTGTCAATGTGGAGGATATTGCACTTGGAGCTTCTTGTCGGTGAGAAAAGTGGACCAATAAAGTTGGAAGAGTCACGAAAGCATGTTCTTGGTGATGATTTAGAGAGACGCATGTCAGTGGCAGAAAACCCTTTTTTAACGTTATATTCAGTTCTGCATGAGCTTTGCATTGCCCTTGTCATGGACACGGTCATAAGGCAAGTGCAGTTGCTTCGACAGGGAAGATGGAAAGATGCAATTCGCTTTGAGCTCATTTCTGATGGTGGTCCGAGTCATACTGGACCTTCAAGTTCGCAAATAAATCAAGACGGGGAAGTTGATTCAGCTAGCTTGCGCACACCAGGATTGAAAATAATGTATTGGTTAGATTTCAGTAAGGGCTCTGGTACATCTGATTCATGCCCTTATGTAAAGATTGAACCTGGGCCTGATCTACAGATTAAATGCCTTCATAGCACTTTTGTCATAGATCCTTTAACTGGCAAAGAAGCAGAATTTTCTCTTGATCAGAGTTGCATCAATGTTGAAAAGTTGCTGCTAAGAGCTATATGTTGTAATAGATATACTCGTCTGCTAGAAATTCAGAAGGAATTGGCTAAAAATAGTCAGATCTGCCGAGCTGCAGGTGATGTTACTCTTCTTTCTCACACGGACGAGCTTGATGTTGACTTTAAGAAGGTTAGTTTCCTCTGTACATTCCTTTTCCATTGAGTTTGGTTGATGCATTGTCTGCTGAATTCTTATCTATCTAGGCAATCAACTAATGGGTAATCTATTCTGTTCTGCCGAGTAATTCTTTCTCTCTGGGCTTGCTTTCTAAGATTTTGCATAATTGTATTTGGGCGTATGAAACCTGATCTCCCATGCTCATTGTAGATGCTGGTGTTTAGTCCGGTTTCCTAAGTTTGTGACTTTGAAGCGATATCTTGATTTGAGTGTTGTGTGGTGCTTCTCGGATTTGTTGGTTTCTGGAATGTCAACTAAGTGAGCGTGGGGCTTCTGTTTAGATGTTAGTGGTAGTGGGTTTCTGATTGCTGATGCGTTGGGGCTTTTCTTGATCTAGGCGGACACTGATATAATATTTCTTAGTGAAGCTCTCTTTAGAGACGTGAATTATTATTCTCCATGTTCTAATATCAGTTTTTTTTTTTAAGTAGTTTGTTTATGTTATTATAATTTTGATGTGTAGTGAATGTTTTCAGTCAATATTCAATCTACTGACATACCTCATAGGGTAGTGTGCATGTGAATCTGTAAGGATGGTGTGAGTCTTCTAGGTGATTAACTGAGAATGAGGTCTTTACTATTGTTTGCATAGACCAAGAATAATGGTACTGAATTTCTTTTTCCTAATTAATTTATGTGTGCAGAAGTATACAGAGTATGAGGGGCATGAAGTGTTGCATGTGCGTGCATATGGCTCGGCATTTTTCACTCTTGGGATTAACATAAGGTCTGTCTTTGTATCCAACACAAGCTTTTTCCCTGTTCTTATTACTCTCCTTTTTATCACTCTTGTTTCACTTCCCTCCCTTCTTGCTTCTCTCATATGTGCAGTAGTGTGATCACTTTCAGAGTCTTATTAGAGGATGATAGAATTAAAACACGGATAAAGGTTTTTCCCCCCTAATGGATAGAATTGAAGCAGCAGGATGAATATTAGGTCCAAGATTGGTTATAATTCCTTGTACATTACCTTGATTTCATACAATAGGAAGGGATAAAATGCCTTATCTTACTGGAGTATACTCATGGTTTCTCCTTTTTGCCACATTTTACTGGCAATTTTTGGCTGCAGGAATGGTCGATTTCTTCTCCGGTCTACTCAAAATATTCTCTCACCTTCTGCATTATCAGAATGTGAGGAAGCTTTAAATCAGGGAAGCATAAATTCTGCTGAAGGTTTTATGAGCTTAAGAAGTAAAAGTATATTGCACTTGTTTGCATCAATTTCAAGGTTCTTAGGCCTCGAGGTAACATTTCTCTATTTGATATGTTAATATATATAGTGCCAGGCATTCATATGCATTTATTTTTTGCTGAAGTTGGGTGGAATGCTCCTTGCAGGTTTATGAAAATAACTTTGCCGCAGTAAAAATTCCCAAGAGCATTGCTAATGACTCAGCTATGTTGTTGTTGGGGTTTCCAGATTGTGGGAGCTCCTACTTTTTGTTGATGCAGCTTGACAATGATTTTAAACCTCTATTTAAATTGATAGAGACCCAACCAGATATGTCCGGAAAAATTAATTCTTTTGGTGACTCGAATCGTGCAATCTGTGTTAAGAAAATTGACATCGATCAGATGCAGATGCATGAAGATGACTTCAATTTTAGTTTTATTGACAAAGAAAAACTACAATCCTTCTTGCCTAGTGCTGGAGGTCCAAACCCAAATTTGGAAGGAGGTCTTCTTTCTGAATTGATCCTTGAAGGTTCTATGCAAATGGTAGGATGTCCGCCATCAAGTTTTTCATCTGTTGTTGATGAAGTGTTTGACCTAGAGAAGGGAAATGCTATGCCTCCTTTGTCCATTCAAAATTTCCCTTCGTCATTCAGTACATCTGCTTCTCAGTATGGTTCCATTCCGATGAATCTTCATAATGTCAAAGCAGGAACCCCTTCTCCTAAGTGGGAGGGAGGTGCCCTGCTATCACAAGTAAATAATAATTCAAGATTTTCGCATGTGACACCTCAATATAGTGGCTCGTTGTATTCAGCAGGCAATGTCAGAGGCTCCGTACCATCCAGTTCCTTGAGTTCTCTTTCTTCTGCCACTGGAAGGAGCGCAAACATGATGAGATTATCTGCTTCAAAGTCTGATCAGGACTTGACTTCTCTTAGATCTCCAGGTTCAGTTGAGGTAGCTTCTTATACAACAATAGAGGATGATCAGATAAGGTTGCTTAAAGATCCTGCGAAAGACGCAATATCTGCAAGGTCGTCTCAATTGTTGTCTCCACCACGACCCACTGGCACTTTGGTTCCTGGGCCTAGCGGAAAGTTTACTGGACCTAAAAGTGGAACTTATAGCTCTGTCGGTGGATCTATGAAAGTTTCTGCACCAAATTCATGGGTTACAACTCCCGTATGTAAGACAACTTCACCAATATTTGTAGTAATGTATTTTTTTTTTTTTCATTTTTAGAGCACAAGAATTGTTAAGCATTTTTTATCAATATAATTTCACTATTTCAGCTCCAGCAGTGGATTCAGCTGTTCATACCACATGTCAAGAGGTTATTCCTAAGCATGAGAAGACATCACGCAAACGCACAGTTTCTGATATGTTAAACTTGATTCCATCTCTGCAAAGTCTAGAATCTGGTGTTAAGTCCTGCAAGAGAAGAAGAGTCTTAGACGTAGCCACCAGTCAAGAGCCTTCCTCCGAAGCAGTGAATCTGACGGAAACAATTTCTAGAAGCTGTGGGTACAGCTATGGGAAACTTATAGCTGAAGCCAACACAGGGAATGTTCCATCCAGCATTTATGTCTCTGCTTTGCTGCATGTAGTCAGGCATTGTTCACTAAGCATCAAGCATGCCAGACTAACTAGCCAAATGGAAGCCCTGGACATTCCATATGTTGAAGAAGTGGGTTTGCGAAATGCTTCCTCCAAGATATGGTTCCGACTTCCATTTGCCAGAGGCGATTCTTGGCAACAAATATGCCTGCGGCTTGGTGGACCTGGAAGTATGTATTGGGATGTTAAGATAAATGACCAGCACTTCAGAGATTTATGGGAACTTCAAAAGGGGAGTAGTACCACCCCATGGGGCTCTGGTGTTCGTATCGCCAATACATCTGATGTTGATTCCCATATACGCTATGATCCAGAAGGCGTTGTTCTTAGCTATCAATCTGTTGAAGCAGATAGTATCGAAAAGTTGGTGGCAGATATTCAAAGACTCTCTAATGCCAGAATGTTTGCTCTTGGAATGCGGAAATTGCTTGGTGTGAAATCGGATGACAGACAAGAGGAAGTTCCTGTGAATTCTGATGTTAAAGCACCTACTGGGGCCAAATATGGTGCAGAGACTGTCGATAAGTTTGCAGAGCAGATGAGGAGGATCTTCAGAATTGAGGCGGTTGGGTTAATGAGCTTATGGTTTAGTTTTGGTTCTGGTGTTCTGGCTCGCTTTGTTGTTGAGTGGGAATCGGGTAAAGAGGGTTGTACCATGCATGTTTCTCCTGACCAACTTTGGCCCCATACAAAGGTAGATTCTTTTGGTACTTTTTCGTATGACAATCCGCCTAAATGTCAAGTTGAATCCCGTTTTCTTTGCTTTATCTTTAGATCATGAAGTTTCTCTTTCAAGTGTTTCTGCTATTGTTATCCCTGAACTCGAGCACGATGTGTAGTCAATTCTCTTAAATGGATTTGAGTATGCAGGTGTGGCCATTGGTAGTCTTCAGTGCATGTTTAGTTCTTGTTTATGTTTCTTGCTTCTTGGTTTTTGAAGAAGTTCAACAAGAGTGGAATAATTGGATTGTCCGTATTGCCATAAGGTGGAACAGGAAAGCAAATCTAGGACATAATGCAGTTTAAAGGATTAGGACTTTTAGGATTCCTTAGTTTGGATGGGATGGAATGTGTCAAATGAAGATGTTTGCAAGGAACTTTTCAGTTGTAATATGAAGGTATTGACATGAAGTGATCGCTATATGAGGATTTCTTCTTAATGGCCAAAAAAGTAAAGGAATTTCTTCTTTAGCATGTCTGTTCATGCAAGATAAGGGAAGTAATGGGGAAATGTAAAATTCACCGTTGATTTGTAGTGTTAAAAATGACAAACTGTTTTGGGTTGCAGATGTTTCACAAATTTGGGATGACGTCTATGAGGTCTTTTTATTGCTTTGGGTTTTTTCATGCAATTTACATCATGAACCACCCTTTGATAGCATCTTCTGATGATGATATTGTGGCAATGTGTGTCAATCCTTGAATGTGCTTTTATTTCTTTTAATTTTGTTGATTTGTGCTTTTATTTCTTTAATTTTGTTGAGACGCGATATTTAAATGTTACTTGACATATATTTCGTCGTACCATGAATTTCTTCTTTTTGCTTAAGCTCCTTAAGCATAGCTGTCTCAATATGGATTGCTGAAACTTTTAATAGCCCTATCATTAAATCTATTTTTTAAGAAAATAAATGTGTCTATATCACTCTGCAACCTGTCTTTTTTTCATTCATATTCTTTCTGAATGTCTTCTCACTCACATGTTGATCTTCTTGACACAGTTTCTCGAAGACTTCATTAATGGAGCTGAAGTTGCATCCTTGTTGGATTGTATTCGCCTCACTGCTGGACCCTTGCATTCTCTTGCGGCTGCCACTCGACCTGCACGAGCTACACCAGTTTCTGGAATGCCAGGGGTAACAGCAGCTCTTTCATCTATGTCAAAACAAACAGGATTTGTTCCGTCACATGGTTTACTATCAAGCAGTTCAGCCACCCATATTGGTCAGGGTGCCTCTATCCATGCAGGGAATCCCGCTCTGCCTTCTGCAACGGGCCCACCTGGGAGTCATAACCTTCATGGAGCTGCAATGTCAGCTACTGCAGTGCGTGGGGGTCCTGGTATTGTTCCTAGCTCATTACTGCCCATTGATGTCTCTGTTGTACTGCGTGGACCCTATTGGATAAGGATCATCTATCGCAAACATTTTGCGGTTGACATGCGCTGCTTTGCTGGAGATCAAGTATGGTTGCAACCAGCAACACCTCCTAAAGGGGGTCCGTCAGTTGGGGGATCGTTACCCTGTCCACAATTTCGACCGTTCATAATGGAGCATGTTGCCCAAGAATTGAATGGTTTAGAACCTAATCTAGGCGGAAGCCAACAGACCATTGGACTAGGAAATTCAACCACCGCAAACTCAGGTTCCAATGCACAGCTTTCTGCTGCCAATGGCACTAGAGCAAATCTTAGTTCTGCCTCCATTTCCAGAGCAGGAAGCCAAGTTGCTCCTGGGAATCGTTTGGGAAATGCCCAGGCAGGATCTTCAACCTTGGGAGCTTCCGGTCCTGGATTGCCACTACGAAGATCCCCTAACACAGTTGTCCCAGCACATGTGAAAGGGGAGTTGAATACAGCCATAATTGGATTAGGCGATGATGGGGGCTATGGAGGTGGATGGGTACCACTTGTTGCTCTCAAGAAGGTTTTGAGAGGAATTCTCAAGTACCTTGGGGTGCTATGGCTATTTGCTCAGTTACCAGATCTTCTGAAAGAAATTCTTGGTTCAATTTTGAATAACAATGAGGGTGCACTCCTGAATCTTGACCAGGAACAACCTGCTCTGCGCTTTTTTGTGGGGTATGTGAGAGCTTAAACTTTTGATTAATTATACATCTTGCACCTTTCAGATATGGATGTCGTAGCTCCAATCATCTTATCATTCTGTATCTCAACATAAAGCCTGTTATAACTGGGTCCTGTGTTAATTCAAACTTTTGTGAATTGCTCAAAATAATTTTGGAAACTGAAGGGATAACATGAGTGTATTCTGGAAATAAGAACCTTGCTTGATTGATGTTGGAAGCTGGCGAACGAGGAAGGGAGACTGTCAGATACAAATATGTGCTCTATGTTCCTAGTTCCTTCAAGTTATTATCTTCTAATGTTTGGTTGGAGAATTTCTTCATGTAGCAGCAGTAGTTTCATCGCTGTATTGCTTTGTTAGTCTCAATTAGATTGATATGGAGATTTTGCTTGACATAAAATAATTTGACACTAGTACATCCTGAATTCGATTGAAATTGTTATGCTCCTGAATTTGATGGACTGTCTTTCTGCAGGGGATATGTATTTGCTGTAAGTGTACACAGAGTTCAACTTCTTCTGCAAGTCCTCAGTGTGAAGCGCTTTCATCAACAACAACAGCAGCAGCAACAGCAGCAGAACTCATCAACTACTCAAGAGGAACTTACTCAATCTGAAATCGGGGAGATCTGTGACTACTTCAGCCGTCGAGTAGCTTCAGAGCCTTACGACGCTTCTCGTGTTGCATCATTCATTACTCTCCTCACATTGCCCATATCAGTATTGAGGGAGTTTTTGAAATTAATAGCATGGAAGAAAGGATTGTCCCAGACACAAGGCGGAGATATAGCACCTGCACAAAAGCCCCGCATCGAACTGTGCCTCGAGAACCACACAGGGTTCAACATGGGTGAAAATGCGGGCCAATCTTCTGTATGCAAGAGCAACATTCATTATGACAGGCCTCGAAATTCGGTTGACTTTGGGTTGACTGTTGTTCTGGACCCTGCCCACATCCCTCACATCAATGCTGCCGGCGGGGCCGCTTGGCTTCCCTATTGCGTCTCTGTGCGACTCAGGTACTCCTTTGGTGAGAACTCCCACGTCTCTTTTCTTGGGATGGAAGGGAGCCACGGTGGAAGGGCTTGCTGGTTGCAAAAGGACGACTGGGACAAATGCAGACAGAGAGTTTCTCGGACTGCTGAAACTTCTTCAGCAGGTGATGCTACTCAAGGCAGGCTGAGAGCAGTTGCCGACAACGTGCAGAGAGCTTTGCACATATGCCTCCAGGGATTAAGGGATAGTAGTGGGACTGGGAGCTCTGGCGTGTTATAAACCTGTAGAAGTTACTTAGGTGAAGTATGTACCCCCTTTTTAGCGACGGGGAGGCTAGGGATCTTCCTTTTTCCGTGTTCGCGCAGTTGAAATCTTGGCATTCAGAAGTCTCCCCCGCGATTCAAGATGAAGATTTTCAAGGATGGGCAAGGATTATGAGGGCGCAGCCCTAGACTTACTTGAGCTGTTCGCTAACCCAGGGATCTCTTGATAAAAGCTGGCGTAGGACTGACGTTGGGGCGTTAATGAAGTTTGTATTTTGCTGATATGTTGGAGATGCGGTTTTCCTTGTACAGAGAACACCAACCTATCAAACACTGTACAAAATAATTTGTCTCTTAGGTGGAGTTACCAAATTGAAAGTAGCTATAGCCACAGCGTAGTTTCCTTTCTATTATTGCCTGAAAATGCTAATCAGTAGACCTCTGAAAAGGCGCTCTCTCCCTGGCCAATGATACCTTGTTGTCAATATACTCGTTCAGCGTCGAACCTAGCATTACCTAGGCTAGTATAATCCACGACGATGAGTGAGATGGGTTTGATAATCCCGACGCATGAGATGCGATCGTACTGAAGGATGAACCTGAACAACTGAAATTAACCGCAATTGAATGATCAAAGGAAAATGCCAAGTTTTTCGATAAGCAGAGACTCCAATGCCAGGCCTACTGGTAAACAGCCTAGAGCGATATCGAGTCAAGCATGATGGGTTCTTCGCGGCACTAAATTCTACAGCAGCCTGTTTCCTCGGATGGGTTTGATTAGCTGTGTAGGTATGCCGAACGGATATAATTAGGACAACCAAATGTACTTGAAAAGAGTGATAAGATCTAGTTCAGACAGGATATGCGGTGCTTTAGATCTAATGTGAACGCGATCATTGACACACTTGGATCAAATCCTTCTTGTGTCCTGATCCCGTGGATCGAAAAATTAAGAAACAATTATCAAGATAGTGTGAGAAACATGACAAATCTGCAAGGGACACGGTTTCAGACGAACCTCTTTTTCCGGAATCTGTACTGATCTAAGCCAGAACTTAATCAACTGCAAATCACATCTACACAGATAACGAAATGACTTAGCCTGCTTCAGCTTCAACATGTGCTGTCCATCCCTTTGGCTCTGGTGGTCCACTCGCTTTTTTCTAATTGTTTAAGAAATTGTAACAAAGATATAATACAAGCTTGTTCTATAACAATACTAATTAATCGTTATTTGTTTTAGTGTTAATTTATATATCCGTCTAGATAATATTTTTTTCTTGCTCACCAATAAATCGACTAATTAAACTCATCTTTCCATAATTAATTCAATCCCCTGATTTGATTGGGGGCAAACGCTTACAAAAAGATAACTTGGATTAAAGAAAGATTCAATTGGAGGTCGTGTCAGAATCTAATCAATGGACAGATGCTAATGCAAGTGCTGACATGAAGATGTTGCCCGAGTCCTAACCCACCAAGAAATCAATGATTAAAAAGCCATAATCATGGCGGCTCTCTCCCAATTAGACATGTTTGTTTTATGGTGGATTCCTTTTGAGTATTCGATTCCCTTGACTGGTAGGTGGAGATAGAGTAAACGAACTACTGCTTATCAGCTTTATCTGAATTTCAACTTGTGGCAAGATAAGTGCGCGACCACCTGTCATTGTCCAAGATCCAAAAGAAAATTCAGTAAAAATCCCAACACGGGACCTCCAACAATAATGGTACCAGAAAGAAAGGACTAAACTTTTTTGTCGTGGATGAGCACATGGTGGCGTGTCCCACGAGTCCCCAACCCCCACGAGCAAGTATTCCTTTTTCTGCAGCAAATTTGTGCTAATTTCGATCCTAACCCTCAAAACGTTTTCAAATTATACACCCGATTCCGTTCGCGTCGAATTATAATGGATGTATAATGGCACATCCGTATCATCGATTCCAATAGGAATAGGAAAGACAAGTTCATATACGAGCTTTATGTAAAATCCCGACATTAAAAGTGAAAGCGAACTCCCACGGGAATATGAAAGGCAAGTTGATATATGAGCTTTTTGCAAGATCTCGGCATTAAAAATGAAAGCGAAATTTCGTATCCGAGAAATTCTTATCAAAATTTATAGAGCCCTTATCGTTCCACGCATGCCCTTTTATTGTCCCGTGAACTTCAATCCTGTTCAAAACGATGAAGAGGCCTTGCGTGAGTCGTCATCCTCTTCTCAGCCACGAATCGATCCCGAGTCCATCCGCGCTCACGGATGATGCCCTGATCTTGAGGGAATCTTTGACATGAAAAGCTCCCGCTTGTGCTCTCAACTTGAGCAGGGCCTTCTCTATCAATGGGACATGTCGTTTTGTGCTGCGTTTCTTTCGGTCTAGAGAAAATGGCAGTGTCGTACTAGTCGTACCGATAATACGTTGGAACAAGTTTCTCATTTTTATTTTTCATTTTTTTTTTGGGGTCGGTGACAAGTTCCTAATTTACCATGTGCAGGGTGGCAAGAATCCATGGAGCATCGTGATGAGGTTACGATGACAAGTAGTGTGTGGTCGTCGATGACCAGGATAGGGAAAGGTAACCATTCCCACCTCAGGTCTTCCCATCATTGAGCAAAAGTTTTAAGGGCGTGTGCTTCTTGGGTTTTTTTCACGGATTAATAATATGAAAAAATTTAAATTTGATATATTTATGAATCTCAAATTTCAAATTAATATATTTGTAATAAACTCACTTTATATTAATTTCCGTTAATTTTTAATGTTAAATTACTGAGCTGGATAACACACGACAGTTGACAGGTACATTAGTTTTTGGAGTTTTATTTTCCGTTTGTTACAAGTATACCGATTTGTGATTTTTAGTGGTATTAATTCAATTTAATGAAAACCGATGTAAAGTAAATTTATCATAAATATACTAGTTTGAATTTTTGAGGTCAAAAAATTAATTTGGGATAAATTTATAATAAGTGTACAAATTTAGGGTTTTTGATTATAGTAACCATTCTTTTAGTAGAGAGCTACTTATTTATTGCTTTTGGGGAAAAAAAAAAAGATTGCCATTTAAATAGTAAAAAAATTTGGGAACAATTCGCATAATGTTACAAACATTTTGAAACGTTAGAGTGTTTTGTCTTAAACAAGATTGTTAGAGTGAATTTATATATAATCTTGTATATGCCTTCTAAAATGTTTCAATGGGTTTTCTTTTTTTTTTTTTTTGGGGGGGGGGTAAAACCGGCGATCCTAAAAGTCGCAAGATTTGAGGAAAAAAATTTAAATAATTCGCTTCAAATTTAAAGAAGATTTACATAAACTAGAATTTCCAGAGATATGCAGTTCTTTTTTTTTTTTTTTAAATCTCAGGCAAAAGTGTAAAGCACGAGGAAATTGTAAAGTGACTTGTTTTATCGTGTCATCCCCCGCCGAATAAAAAAAAAAATCCAGGAATCAACGAAATATTCCTTGGAATAATTCATCCCACAAGCCTATGAGAGGAGAGGATAGAGTTGGAGAAAAATGGGGTTCAAAAGTTAGGAGCATCGTCTCTCATCATGTCATCATCACAGGACCACCTGAAGATTTGGAAACCCTAGTGGATACCCTTCCTTTTTTGACCTAAAATATGCCCAAAATTAGAAAACAATACCACCCTCCCATGCCACACGATTGCTCGCCATATAATATTTCCTCACATGGTCTCAAATGGTCTAAAAACAAACATAATCCTCCATCGGATCCCTTTAGTCACGACTCAAATCGAATAGTCCACTGTAATAATGGAAGGAATTTCTTTAGCAATGCCTTCGAATAATCCGTCGTCGACTTAAAATAATCCGTTGTCGACTCCCATAACAGCGTCCAATAATAATTTGTATATCGCATTTGATGAATGTATAAGAAAAATTAGGAAATTAAAAGAAAAAAAAAAAAAAAAAACTGTAGTTGTATGGCCCTCTTTGCTCGTGCTCCTAGCATCGACAATATCACCCAGTACGGAACCTGAAATTTGTTTCCTTAAAAGAACATTTTTTGACAACTTCAACATCTGCAAAGATACATAGATTTCAACAGATTCACAAGTCTTCCTCACTCAACGCAGAAATAACACTGATAAAAACCTCAAACTGAAAGAGAGAGAGAGAGAGAGAGATTTAGCATAATCGACGTACAGAAATCATTACGATCATAAACAATAGAACCGGCACCAGAGCCATCCAACTCGGAACAAAGGGGAAACACTCGGATTCAACATTACAAGCCCAGTAAGATTACTGGTCACTTCGAAATAAAATGCGACTACTCAGAATTTATTCATATCCCCTCTCTCAAATCCAAGCTGAGCTCGACCGGCATGCCCAACGTGCTACACGGTCTATAAAAGATGAACACCCAACCACAACCTGTAAATCATAGATCCATGCCGGTACCACTAAAAACTGTGGCTTCTTGCGAGGACGACTACCACACGAGGATGTGACGGTGCTAGAATTTCACTCTTTGCCATCGGCAGCTCGAAGTGAACCGAGCTGAACAGGGGCTTGAGTGCCCACCACTTTCGATGACCCGTAGATTGACAGATCCGTGCCCTGCGCTTTCTCCTTCTCAATCTGTTCCTTGATCCAGAAGTATGTAATTCTTAACCCATCCTACAACCAATTAAGGTAAACAACAATGTAATCACATCAGAAATTGTGATTCGAGTTCATCTCATTATTGATTTGGGGCAAGAAGGATGATTAACAAATAAATTGTGACTTTACTGAATCAGTACCTTCAACCTCATGGTAGGAGCCCATCCGAGTTTCTCCTTAATCAGCGTGTTCTCTGAGTTGCGTCCACGTACACCCTCTGGCCCAGGAATGTGGTGAATTGGGAGCTTTTTGTCCTCAAAACTGAGAACCATCTCTGCCATCTCATTCATGCTCACCATCTCATCACTTCCGATGTTCACAGGCTCACGGAAGTCTGACTTTGTCAATCTGCACATGGATAACAACGGAAACCAAATAGTAAGAACAGAAACACCATTTAGGGCTTAAACATAAATATGGACAAATATAACTGGTTGATGACAAGTTTGAGCCCAGACAAGCCAGTTTGAAGAATTACCTCAGCACACCTTCAACACATTCATCGATGAATGTGAAGGAGCGAGTTTGCAGTCCATCTCCCCACATCTCAAACTTGTCAGTGGAAGTGAGTGCCTTCCTGCAAAAAGCAGCTGGAGCTTTCTCCCTTCCACCTATATGTCATGGCACAACCGAAATGAGTGATAGAAAGGGAGCACAAGATACATTTATGTAGCCAACTTGTGGAATTAAAATGCTCACCTTTCCATGTTCCAAAAGGACCATAAATGTTATGGAACCTTCCAATTCGGCATTCAATTGCAAAATCCTTGGTGTAGTGTTTGCACAACTCCTCTGTCGCAAGCTTTTCCAAGCCATACGCATCTTGAGGCTAAAAGCCAATCACGCAAAAATCAATCTCATTCAGTTACATGACATTGATGAACCAAAGAGCTAGAGAAGTTGACATGACATAACAAAACATACCTCGGCAGGCCAGGCATCGGATTCCTTGAGGCTCACGTTGGTCTCCAGCTGCTTAAATTCTGGATAAATACAAGCACTGGAGGCATAAAAGAACCTGCATGGACCATAGATAGCACATGTTACTGCAGCAGCTCAGTTTAAGATTTTTAAAAAAAAAAAAAATCATTAATCATTTTGGATCAATTACAACAATACATCAAAGAAAAGATAAGTCACCTCTTCACACTGTTAATTCTTGACGCCTCAAGCATGTTGAAGCTGATCATGGTGTTGTTGTACATGATGACCGAGTGGTTGGACTGAATGAAACCCATGCCGCCCATATCGGCAGCGAGGTTGAAGACATGGTCAACCCCCTGAGTGACCTTCAAGCAGTTGTCCATGACCCTAAGGTCAACGAGGTGGAATTCATTACAGAACATATCCTCGGTCATGTGCTCATTCTTCTTCCAGTCAGAAGCAATGATGTAGTGACCCTCGCTCTTCAAACGCCGAGCAATGTGGGAGGCGATGAAACCCCCAGCCCCAGTGATGGAAATCCTGAGTTTCTGAGATGGCCAGTAGGGCTCCCTCTCGAGGGACTCGTAGGTGTACGCACCATAATTGCTTCTATCGATGCTTCCCATTCTGCAGTTATGAAGAAATAGTATTAGAGACCTAATTGCAATCTGAAAAAGAACTCAGACAAATTACTTCGATCATAATGAAAAATAAACTCATTAAAGCGAAGTGGCAGAACACGAGATATTTGATATTATCATCTGAACATCAAAAAACAATCATCGCAATAGGATCTCTCTTGATGAAGCATCGATGCACAGATGGGAGATTCCACACTAACATATTTACAGACTGAAATTCTTGCAGTAGGAACAATTGTTTAACGTTTTAGTCATTAGGATTCTCTTTGGCCCTACAAGCAGAACTAAAAACAAACAAAAATCAAATTCTTACTCTTCCAGATGCATTCACATTACCAAAAAAAAAAAAAAAAAAAAAAACAACTTTTAGGACGCAATTACATGACATTCAGGCATTCATTCAACCAAAAATCCAGAGTTTATAAAATCATTTCGAAACGCAGGAGCTATCAAAAAGTTAGAAAAAAAGAAAAAAAGGGGCATAAAATTCCCTTTCTCCTTTTCATCCAAGACCGAATCAGGTACTCCAACCAGATTTAAAAGCATGGAACTTTGGAGTGTTCAATCAACCTCTCACTCAAGCAACAAAAGGGTAGCTAAAGCTCCCTCTCATCTTCAAAAAGAGAAGAAAATAAAAGAAAAACTAGCAGGCTCAACCCCCGATTAAAAAGGAAAAAAAAAAAAAACAAGATCAGCCGAAATCTTTAACGCCGGAGCAGATTTCATATTCACTGAAAAAAAAAAGACGTAGCGAAATTGGCCAAACTCCCATAGAATCTCAAAAGGTCCAAATCCACATAACCTCCGACCGCAGCAGGACAGACCCGACCCACAATTTAAGGTTGCCGTCGCAGCAAGCCCATATAACCCACGACCTAAAACTCCACGAAAGAAGATGAGCGAGAGAAGAACGCAGAGAACCCAGTTGGGAGCAATACCTGAAAAGGACGAAACTCGAAGCTCTCGAGGTTTCTTTCGTACTTTCGCCCGGTTTCGGGCAGAGAGAGAGAGGAAAAAGCGAGGAAGAAGATAATGCGGAGGAAAGTGAAGGCTGGAGGAGAGGATGCGCTTTGGAAGGCCCTTGATTGTCGCGTTATTTATAGAGCTTTCTCCAGTGACTGACCGTAGAAAATTTCGACCATTCGGGCAAATTTATTTTATTTGTTTTTTGTGATTATTGAGAGAGAGAGAGAGAGAGAGAGAGAGGGTGTTTATGGAAAAGACAATCTTGAGTCTCCATGGAAAGATATTCACTCTTACTATTGAGTCTGTAGCTAGGGCTTTGACCGCAAGTTGAACGCTCCAATAATAATAGGGTTAAATTAATTTTTTCATCATAAAAAAATCCAAGTTGATAATGACATATATCTTGACCACTGAATGCCCTAAATCAATGCACTTATAATATACTTACGTTTCATTAATTTTGATTAAATTAAATTAATATCACGAAAAAAAATTCAAACCTATATACTATGATAAATGAAAGGTAGAACCTTAAACCAAACAAATTCAATTCAGCAATTTGACTATAAAATCTAATAAATAGTATTTTATAAATTTACCATAAATGCACTTGTTTGGAATCTTTCGTAGTACTAACCCATAACATATTATAATTTTAAAAGGCTTTTCTAATCGAGTGTCCATGCTTTCAATTGTTTTAATCAAATTGCTTGATTTGTGTAAATAATCTAATTAAGTCCCTCTGACAATAAAATCGATTAAATCAAGCAGACGCATCGTGGAGAGTGATATCAACATTATTTTTCAAGGTTAAAAATAAAAGAACACGCGTTAAAAAAAAAAGACACAAGAGATTATGAGCAGAAAAAGAGGATTTATTTATTTATATTTTTTATCCTCCACGCTAGTTAAATGTATGGTACTAGGGCATTATTTGTACCCACATCAGCCATATGCAATGTCGGAGGAACTTGGTTACACGATTTGTGATACTAGAAAGTTTCTATTAGAAAATGAAAAACAAATAGACTTGACTAGAAAAATATGAAAAATACATAAATGAAATTGAGAAGTTTGCTTAATATTTTATGCGCTGCTCATTATTATATATATTTTTCTTTGATTGTATTTTATATATATTTGTTTGGTCCTATCATATATCTATTTTACAAGCCACTATGTGTGCTATGTGTTGTGCCCAAGTTACGAAACTCTGCTCCTGCACTCAAGCATTCTCATCCTAGTCCTCAAGAACATGAGGAATCAAAGTACAATTAATACTTTAAGAATTTAAACATTTCTTATTGAGTATGCTCGATAAGTATCTGAAATTGCCCATGGACAAAAACCTAATCATACTAGGAATTCATTAAAAATGCCCTCAAGCCACTTACTAAGCAACTAAATTCGGATAAGTTTAAGTTTTAGTAAATTGCATGTAATTTATAATGTCCAACCCACTAATTAGAGGATCCAATCAATGGATGGAAAAAAGAAAAGAAAAAAAAGTATGATCCTATTTATACTGCTGAGAGAAAAATGGAATTTGTTTACCTTCATATTACTAAATTACCCTTGCATTATGCCATAATATATTAACAACCATTTAATTACCCACTTTAGGTGATCACCCTCTATCTTGATGAATAGCCACAATCTTTATGGAATTATGTATAGGGCATCTTTGCCGTAGTTTAGGGATAAAGTGAAAATAAAATTGCACTTTTTTACATGCTATATTAAAAATGTCGAATCATAGAAAAATGTAACATAATTTAGGGCAACAGCTTTCATCTATTTTCTTGCTTTCTTTTGGATTTGTTTTGGGTTGGAGCAAAACATGTACATAGATACTTAGATACAGATGATAAAATACACAAATGCACAAATAAACGATCAGCAAGAAGCTGACAATGCCAGCGTGCTTCCCTGTTTGCAGGTGGTGATATCATCGGCTCCGCTGTCGACCGGAGAGGAGGACGACCGCCGCCGGTGGGGGAGCCACCTGGGAACCTCTCCGGGGGCAAAGCCTCCTTAAACGACTGATAAGTGGCAACAACTTCCATATGAGTTTAATAAGGAATGAGTGAAAGATAGATTACCTAGACGGCGGACTAGTGGTGGCTTTCGTTTATTTATTTGTTCATTTATTTAATGACTTTTTATTCAATTAAAAATCTAAATTAAAGTATAGTTGGACGGAACAATATTATAATGCACGTGTTGGTGACACTACATTAATCATCACATGTAGTATAAGTAATAATTTCACACACATACATATTTATAAAGCTGTAAGTGGTTATTAGGGCAGTAGGTTAAAGCAAGCTTTTTTTTTTTTTTTGGTAAAGTAAGGTAATTGTTTTGCACTAAAAAGTCATCCTTCAATCACTTCACCTCACCCCTCTTTCTTCTCTCTTTCTCTCTCTGCGCACCGTCTCCTTCCCCACCCTCGAAATCTCTTCCGGTTAAAGCAAGCTTTTTTCAGCAAAAAGTAAAGAAAAAAAAATAATGTTTGGAGAGGGAGGAGACAAAAAATGGATGTCTACCCCGAGTAGCAACAATAGAAATAGACAATCGATAGATGAAAAGTATTTACTTATTTTGTATGTTACAATATATACTCGCATTTTTGTTAGCTGCCATCATTCCTTTGAACCGCGCCCGGGATTGGTTACCCGGGGAAGGCTTCTCGAAGATCAAGCCTAGGGTTGTTTCCAATTTTGGTTACAATGCCCCAGCGATTTGTCATTATCCCATTTTACTGTTAGGGTTGACTTCGATAACATAAGCCTTTTAAGGACATGCTCGGGTCCATTGTATGTTACAATATACACTTGCATTTTTGTTTGTTTACGAATAATAACATGTAAAAGTGAAAGGGACAATTTAAGGGGTTAAAAAATCTTTTAAAAAATTGGAGGTACTCTTCTCAATAAAATGGACAGAGCATATTTAATCATTTTGCTATTTAGAAGTAGATTTTAGAAAAAAGGATTTTTACGAAAGGATGAATGTCGTTTATTCTATAAGATACTTCACTCGATGTCACGATCAATTTCCATTCTGATTTATGTAAATTAGGTATGTATAAATGATTTTTATTAATGAAGTAGAGAATTAAAGTCCGACATGAGAAAAAAATATATATTTATATGCATATACATGGGTGAGATTATATGTTTTAAGTAAGTATTGTTATGTCATGAACCGTAATTAACCTATTACATTACCTATGCAAAATAAGGATAATTCTACTCACGTCTTTGGATTTTTAAGCACTTTCCACCTTTGATTTTTTTAATCATGCCCTCCAAATTTTCATAGATTTTAAGTCCCTTATGACACCAAATCTCAGTAGATGCGGTTTTTGAAGTATGATGTGAATAAAATCTCTTCTAATAGAGATGTCCATGTGGGTGTTACATTGACTAAATATCATCTACAGCATACCCCGATGCTGTTCACACAATGGCATTTGTATAAGTGGCTAGGTGGCCACATCACTTTGTTTTATATATGATCCAAACATGTGGATAATTTGATGATTCTGTTTAGTCGATTAGAAATTTTGTGAAAAATAAAAACATTTGATCGGACATTGAAAGTACGAAAGTATTGACTAGAAAAAGGCTTTAAAAATATATGGCCAGACAGGGAATGGGGAGCCATTTAGCTCTGCATAGAACATGAGCCTAAATTGATGTATTCGAACATTTTTAAAATTATTGACCAAAGCCAAGAGCCGCCGTCTGCCCTACATTTCCGATTTATTTCTTTTAAATATTTTGGAGAAATTGACGTTTCGCCAACATTCCGGGTTCCTTTCTTCTGGTTCTTCTCTCTCTTTTTTTTTTTTTTTTTTTTTTTTTTCTGAAATATTATTTGATCCTTTTTTTTAATGAATTTTGGGGAAAGAAATAGCTACTTTATTGAATGGATGGAAATTAGGAATAACAATTTTCGAGAGATTTTGAAGATTGAAAAGTAAGTATTTCAAAGGAACTTACTTGCTTCGAATAGAAAATATTACATTTCCAAAGCATGTTCAATAAGTTGAAATAAGTTTCATGGAGGCGTTCAAACATAATTTCATTCAAAAGAAAGAACCACGGCTATCTTACCTTTTTCCTTCTCTCTTTCATATAATGTTCAAATAAATACGAATTGTGGGACAAACGTGATTTAAGGTGTTGATTGGAGATTGAAACTTCTATATTAAATTGTGTAAAGATCGAACATAAGATGAGAATGGATATAAAATATATTATTGTCTTACGATTTGTTCCCAGTTGATCACTTATTGTGAAAAAAGAAAAGAAAAAGAAATCCATCACTGGAAAAGAAAATCATACAACGGCAATTTTTTTATTTTATTTCGTACATTGACGGAAAATACTCGGTACTCGTGCTTTGTTCAGCGATATTGGCCGTCATTAAATAAATATTGAATGTCACATAGATAACCATCACAGTTCGTCGGGCATAAAACAAAGACATTGGTTAGCCCCGGGTTCCTCACTTTTGACATTTTAAAACTGCTGACAAAAGCCAAAAGCCGCCAGCCGCCCTACGTCCCTAATTTATTTAAGAATTAATATCACAAAAAAATAAATTCAAATGATTTTTACCGTAATATAAATATTTCGAAATTTTGTTTTTGCATTACCAAAAATCCTAAACTTAACCCCTACAGCACGGATAACCAAAATTTTCTTTTGTTTCGGATGGAGTTAAAATAAATGGTATATATAGCGCGTGTGTATAAGTTTGGATTTTTTCGTGACATAAAAAAATCTAAGGGCGTTTATATCATAATAGGCAAATTCAGGATTTTTGGTAACGAATAAAAAGGTTGGAATGCTTGTGTTTCAATGGGCATAATTTATAATTTTTTTTTTTTTTTGGGGTGATATATCTCCTTTGTTTGATAGGAGTAATAAGTGTTGGAATTCACGCAATGGATAGGGAGATGCGATTGGAGCTAGCGGGAAGGTCCAAGATTGGCGACCGCATGTCACATTTGGATACCACACCTAGGCAACACAACACGAACCCTTTAGAATTTTACCGACAACATAAATTGAACTCGCGATTTCATGAAAAATGGAAGACCCCTTTACTGCTAGGCCAACCATATTGGCGGTGTTGGAATTGACATGTTGCCAATGCTCTAGGCTACTCTCATTCGGTCCTTTTTCTTTTTCCTGGGATAATACTCGATTTTAGTTATTTTACCTTATTATTTGATGCTATTGATTACGCAAATGCTGCCTAATTCTTCCTGGACTGTAGTGTGATATCAAAAGTTACATACTATTCGAATTAATTAGTAAAAAGGATTGGAAGTCGTCTATTTTTCAGTTTTTTTTTTTCCTGATCTTGCATATCAATAATCTATAGTGGGTTCAACTACTCCACGACATCAAGCGAATGCCCCATGCACTTCAGAAATGCCAAGATTCATGCCTCCTTCCGAAACTTCTTGAGAAATGACTCCCAATTTTTAAAATTAGGTGTCCTCAAGAACTTGAGGACCTACATGATAATGTTTTTTTTTTTTTTATTTTTTATTTTTTATTTTTTGTTATCCGAAATAAAAAAGAATATAAATCAATTTAGTAATATCTCTTAATTTTTATATTTCCCATAATAGAAAAGTGGATAGAGAATATATTTGAAACATAAATAAGAAGTAACAAAAATAATTTCTTGTTCACAAGAATAATTTTTGGAAATAAGTTGTTTTTTTCCTCTTCTAATTAGTCGGTGGAGACTCGCCACCCGCCATTGGTTGCCGATCACTACCGGCCACCAACTAGAGGAGGAGAAAGAAGAAAGGATAAAAAAAGAAACATCTAAAAAAATATTAAGATTTTAAAAGAAATTCTATGGCACAAAAAAATTTGCAAGTCATACCAAACGTATTCTAGGAATATGAATTTTGTATAGTTACTAATTATATTGTTTTACTAAAAAATTGTTCCAAGAAATAGAAATAAAATAAAAACTATTTCTAAAAAAAAAAAATTATTCCCAAGAATAGAAATGTACTAAATACACCATAAATAGTCTTTTCTATATGATTTTGTGGGATCGCCATCATTCTAAAAAACTAAAACTTATAAACATATAAAGTTACCATCACGAAAAACATCAAATTAATAATATATTTCCAAAATTTGTTAATTAAAAACTCCAAACTGATACATTTGTGGTAGATTTATTTTTTGTTAGTTTCAGTTAAATTGATTTAATAGCATGAAAAATCACACCACAAATCGATATACAACTACTACGTGTCATTCAATTTAGCAATTTAATAATAAAATTTAACGGAAACTAACAAATGGTAAATTTGCATTAATTTGAAGTATTGGGATAAGTTTGTCTCAAATATATCAATTTTGAGATTTTTCGTGATATCAATCTGTCTCAAATAGATCAATTTTGAGATTTTTCGTGATATCAATCTAAATATACAATTGAAGAGACAAATAGATGTTCGGAAGGTAATAACTTTGGAACCTCCTGTAATAACTTTGGAACCTCCTGCCTTTGATATCTTGCAAGATTTTATGAGAGCATTGCTCTCAACTGTTATAGAAGTTTAGATCGTTCGACGAAAGTGCCATTGATATTTAAAGATTCCGACGTTCTGATTTGACACATTGCAGGCTCGTTCCAGCACGCCCCCAGCACGCTCGAAAGTTCCTAAACCACGTGGATATGTACTTACGACAGAAAGGAAACCCCCTAATCTAATCAATCTCTAAAACCACGCGAAGCGCGCGGTCTCGACACCAAAATCCCAAGTGGGGACAAGACATCTTTCCGAGCCCCATCCAACGATGTTTCCTTCTGGGAACCTTCCCTCTGCGCAACCCTTTCGATCCGGATCATCGACGAAATTCACCTCGTGTAGGCCAAGAGATTCGAAAATGACATCGGGCAATTTCGAATTTTAGCAGGAAAGTAGAGTGACTCTTGACTTTTGTTATGGCGTAAGGAGGAATGCACTCATTAAAGATATCCGTGCAAAAGTGTTAACCGGGGCGACCGGGCCGGACTACGGAGATAGACATATTCTATCCCATGAAGTGTCTAGCTCGCGCATGATATAAGTGACCAGAACATGAGTTGGTGACTTGTTGATAAAGGCAAGAAGGAAATAGAAAACCCCGATCGAAAAACTGCGGAGGCCACCGAGGCTACCGCCGCCGTAAGGAGATAAGGGTGGTGGCAATTCAATTTTAAAATTTTTAATTGTATCAATTTAATTAATAACTTTTTGATAAATTATCAATATAATCATTTTGACTGAAAATCGCTGATATGAATGGTGGTCATCTGCGTGATGTGGTTGAACATAACATGGAGAGTTTTTGCAAATTTTTTATTTAAATTTTCTAAATTTTTGTTATTTTATTATTGATTTAATATTATTTTTCACCCATTGGATACCGTTAGTACTTGTGAGCTCTCCCCAAATTGGCAAAGTGAGGGCTTTGTGGTCCCCACAAGCCACAACGAGAGCCAATGAGGACGCTTCAATCTTTGCCCAAATCTAGCGAGGGTTGTGATGCCTTCGCTTGTGGTCGGCGAGAGCTATCGTTGGTCATTGCCCCTGCCTCAAATGGTAGAGGGAAATAGGAAAACGAAAAAGAAAACGAAAGGAAAAATATAAATAAAAACAAGAAAAAATTAAACAAGAATTCCAAATGCTAAAAAATTGTAAAATTGTTTATTTCCGTGCTAATCATGCCATATAAGATAACTAATGTCTACGTTTGCGTTATTTGGCCAAAAATTAGGTGGGAGGATTATATTAATAAATCATCAAAGGATTTATGACTAAACTGAAGAAATTGAAAGTTTTATGATTAATTTAACCTTTGTACAATAGATTTAACGATTTTCAAACAATTTTTCCTGTCGGTGAGGCCACCATCACAGAGAAATGCCGTGTACAGTGCGTGCGCGAGGAAGAGAATCGAGCAACCACAATGTGGTGGCGTTGATGGGGCGTGGTAAGAAGAGAGGAGTTTTATTTCTTTTTATATTTCTTAAAATTCTTCTCATCCTATTCAAATTTATCCCACTTCCTTCGACACCCATTTTACCATATCTATTCCTATTCCAATAAAGCAATCAAGCTATTTATCCGGACTTATTCGAGTTCATCCCATCCGAAGTTCCGAAATGCTTCACCGTACATCGGTTCTACGCAAAATATCATGTCTAAGCCCAAATTCGGACTACCCAAAGCAGCATACAACAGGAGCAACTTGTCATTCGGGGTGAATAAGGCCCACATACTCATCCAAGATGGGCGGGCTTATGCGCCCCATCATGATCTTAAGAGCCTGAAAAAGGTTTAACGAAGGTGTAAGCGGGATGACGCCATTAAGGACGATGCATTTCGCCTTCGGCCGATTCAATCGTCGAGCAAAAATCACGAGGACTAGCTGAGGCGACACGTTGTCGTCCTTTTAATTAGTTCTAACATACCTTACAAATTTCGATTAACACTACGGATACGGTGACCTATGTCCACATCAAAAACAGCTGAAGAGACGTCCTTTAATAACAAAATCCTTGAGTCTTGACTGTTCAAGAAGATTTGCAAGTTTCTTTTTACTTTAAGAGATGTCATTGGTATAGTGATCTCCATGGCCAAGAAATAAGTGAGTTCTAATATGATTCCTCCCATCCTCTTAATTTTGATGATTGTTAACTCAGGAATCTGTCTGAATGATCCAACCAACTTAACCATTTATTAGGGATATGGTATGTTCTAACTCCTAATTCAAGCAACGGCCAATTCCATGATTTGTTCTTGCTCCAAGGAAAACATACTAAGGCGACAACTTTTTGCGACAAGAAATATTTTTGTCATCTCAAGTACCCCAAAGGCGACGGAATTAGGTTATTCAAAGGCATCAAAACATAACCCTTTTCGCCAAAGGTTACCCAAAAGGCTTGTCACATTAGGGTCGACCAAGGGCAACATATGGTGAAGTTCATGATCTTTAAGGTATGGCAAAATCAAAGTTTTGTCACTTTAAGTTTTGAGCCTGCGGAGACAAACAAAAAATTTCGTCTTCTTAGGTGTGACCTAAAGTGACAAAATCATGTTTATTGCCTTAGGTTTAGGCCTAAGCAATAAAATTCAAATGTTGTTGCTAGTGAGGAGAGAAAATTTTGAATCTATGGCGACAAAAAAAAAAAAAAAAAAAAAAAAAATCATCCCATTAGAGTAGAACTAAAAATATGAAATCTTTTTCTTTTCTTTTCTTTTTTTTGGCGTCATCTATGGGCATATAACCTAAAGCGACAAAATAAGTGTTTCATTACCTATGGATATAGCATAAGGGTGCAAACTTATGATTTTGTCACTAGGTAAACACAACGGGGCAAATATGACAGATGGTTGGCCACAAAATTTGGGTCTAATGCAACAAAACTTACAGCCCTTTTTTAGTTTTTCTGCAGTATCTTAAGATAAGGAGTAATCCGGAGATACGCTAGTGCATCTCCCAATTCACCGTCATCATTGTTCGTATTGTCGACACTTCTCCATTTTGCCACTTCTTTCATGATGATTTTAATGGGTAATTGTGCAAGTATTGAAAAGAACCGAATTGTGTCCATAAGCAAGGATTTCTATAGTGCCATCCTATTTGAGTGATCAAGACTACTTAGGTGATGTTCTATTTAATATTTTTTTGGACAAGCTGTAATAATGTGGTATCAAGTAGGCACCGCATAGCAAAAAATTGGCAATTTTTGCCAAAAAAAATTTGGCAAGAGAGATAGGGGGTGGACAGGACGGCGTCGTTAGTGAGGGATGTCAAGATAGGGTTGGTAACCATGAACATGACTTGTTTGCACTACACAAGGTAAAATGCAAGTTAAAAGGGAAAAAAAAAATTCAAATATGACAACTTAGTTATATATAGGTTAACATTGATCGACACGGATCAACACATTTCCATCATAATTTTAAATATTCAACATGTGAAATCAAATTCAAAATGTTTTAGAAAAACATGAAGTGACATGAATTGCAAAAATGGTTATGAGATGTCAACACGAATTGCCAACCTTAACGTGATCCTGTGAAGGCAGGGCATTGGGCGAGGAGCAAACATGGGTCAGTGAACTCAGGGTGATGGCGCTATCCCTTCGAAACACTAATTCCGCACTCTTGCTCCTCCCTCCCAACTTTTGCTCTCCCCTTTATTTATTTACCAATCGTAGCATTCGCTCGATGCCACATCAGTTTCACATGTCTTCAGAATTAAAAAAAATAAAAACTAAATTATATGCTAGGTTAATTTATATTGATAGGTTTAACAGAAGAATCGGATTGCACTTTTCGAACCATAATTTAACTTCACAATTAAATTTTTTAAAAAGGTTTTTGTAATGTTGCCGTAAGCTTTGAGATTTCCTAGCACATTCAATTATATAACAATGATGAAAATGTCATGAGAATGTGCTAACAAGGTTGAACAAAACGTGCTCGAGCCCTTGCTTAAGCTACTTTGGGAGTGTGTACCAAAATGGCACAAATAGATTGACAGATAAAAATACCATGGATGTCATAATTTTTGTATAATGTCACATGAGTGCTATAGCCTTTTTTTCTATCACTCAATTGCCATGTCTTAAAAAAAAATGTTAAATATCTTAACTTTCAATTGATTACATAAGTACCATAACTTAGAAAAAAAAAGTTACTTAAGTGTTTGAAATCTTATATGAACGGTCATTCGAAGTAAACGTTTTTAAAAAAATAATAATAATTAAATGATCGATTGAAAAAAGATAGGTACTTAAGTGATAAAAAAATAATTAAGGCAATTAAGTGAATATCCAATAAAAGTTACGGAAAATCTCAAAAAAGGACTTAAAGTACCCTCCTTTTGTCAAAAGAGAACCTCGAATTTTTGCGCTCCAGAGGCTTCTCCGATTCTGATATAGTTAGAGTCATCAATGCAGCCCCGAGCTTGTTGGCCAGGAGTTTAGAGAACCATTTGAGGCCTACTTTGGACTATATTGTCGAACTGGTGCAATCCGGCGAGGATGCCGTTGCAGCCATCAAACGTTGTCCGAGGATGTTGTATGACGATCCGGGAGTTCTACTCATTCCGAAAATTGCAACCTTGAGGGAAAATGGAGTGCCTCCAGCAAACATTGGGCACTTGGTTCTGTACCATCGGTCGATATTCCTGGCTTCGCCTGAACAGTTAGCCGAGGCTCTGAATAGGGTTAAGGCGTTGGGTTTTGAGCCTTCGAAAGTGGGTTTCGTCACGGCTTTGCATGTAATTAGGGGCATGAGCAAGCCGTTGTGGCAGAGGAAGATCGGTGTGTATGGCAAGTGGGGTTGGTCGGAGGAGGAGGTTGCTTTGGCTTTTAGGAGGCATCCGGGGTGTATGGCGGCGTCGGAGAGCAAAATTACAGAAGTGATGAACTTCTTTGTCAATGAGATGGGCCTTGATTCTTTGCATATTGCGCAGCGTCCCGTGGTGATCTCACTGAGCTTACGGAAGCGAATTATTCCTAGGTGTTCGGTGTTTCGAGTCCTATTGTCTAAGGGCTTGGTCCATACCCATAGCTTGCCTACATCCTTGATAGTTCCGGAGAGTAGGTTTATAAAGGAATTCGTGACCTGTTACTTGAGAAAAGCTCCCCAGTTGTTGGATCTTTATAAGGAGAAGATGGGTCTTGCAAGCTAGTTCTGAGCTTTATGCCCTTGTTCGGGCTAATATATGATGCCTATGAAAGCAAAGGAGATCATACACCTGCTGTTTTGGTCTATGTTTGATAATTGGCGATGCTGAGTTTTGTGTTACTTACCTTCTCTGTTTCATCCCTAAAGTTCTCCATGTCTAGCTGTGTTCTATTATAACCTGCTCTGTTTTTTCATTGGGAAAGTGTGCTCGCTCATGAAGAAAGCTTTGCTCTTAATTGAAACTAAAGTAATTCTCTGCAGCTTGTTGAGCGTGTAGTCCGAATTTACCTCAGTTTAACCTAAACTTAAGACTTCACTATTTATTTCTTTCTATTACCGAGGTTACCTAGTGCCATGCTTATTGATCTTCATGAAAGACCAATTTTCTTTATATTAATTCTCTGAGTAGACTTTGCTAATTTGTGCAATTCCAACTCTTTGGGGCGATAGCTTCTCTTATTTTACCTCCAGATAAAAACATGTATAGTAAGTTTGCGGTTGTTCTCAGCTTCATGATAGGGTTCCCATCTGAATGCTTATCAAAATTGCTCTAATTTGTACTGTCACTGCTTCCGTCATTTGATGTATGGATCTTGGGCTTATGACATGGTCTCATATGAGCTGAGTTTCTATTCTGTATTACGGCTGATTCGGGGTTTGATGATGCTGTGTATTGATCCTGTTTTTTGCGAGTCTATTGCTGTGTTAAGAGGCTAACAGAGCAGAAGTCAATTCTTGAAATTGCTGCATCTGCTTCATCAATCTCGTCTAAATTGATTTTCCAAGCTGTTGATTGAGCTTTTGCAGAAAGTTAATAGCTATTTATTGTTGCTACTCTAATGAGAATGCAAAGTGTCTGGAAGATTCACTGAGTTGTAAATGGATAGGTGACTTGCTTTTCTGCAAGCTTTCCCACTATCGACCGCCAGAGTGGCTAACCTCATTTGATTCATGTGATTATATATCTTTTCTAGCTCAGACTGCCGAGGATCGCAGAGTTGCAACCCAACAAGAAGTGATGTTAATGCAGAACATCCACGTGTTCTTCTGTTTCTTCTTTGACTTCAGTGGCCCATTGAACTCCCTCGTGGCATCCACAACTTTTGACATGAGAGAGCATCTTGCATTTAACAGGCGAGCTTCAACACTTGCAAGCATCACGCAGGTTGCGGGTTGCGACTATCTGGTGAGTTTCGGTTTCGATGTTTTATCGAAAGTGTTTCGTCACTTGCAAGAATCATTTGTTTTGATGAAGTAGCCTGCCGTGAGAAAGTGGCTTTTATTTTAATATTAATGGGTAAAATTTCTGCATTGCCTTTTAGATTAATATGAAGTGATTGCTCCTCTCTCCTCC
Organism: Eucalyptus globulus; assembly: GCA_014182545.1. NCBI lineage: Eukaryota > Viridiplantae > Streptophyta > Magnoliopsida > Myrtales > Myrtaceae > Eucalyptus > Eucalyptus globulus. The sequence continues at coordinate 32,633,097 of CM024718.1, read as the reverse complement.
TTGAAGAATAGGAGAATTAATTTTTGCTCGCTTAGTTCTTGACAGATATGGTCTATCTACAATAACCATTGGCATGTCTCGCCGTGCCTTCAATTTTTCTGAGAAGACTTGGCGTATTGTTAACCGACTTGGTTGCGGTCTGTGAACTTATTTTTAGGTGAATAGCTATGGCCTATGAATCATGTTCCTTGAACAAGTCCTTGGAACGGTTTGAACAAATTGAAAGTTCGGGACCATATTGAATATTAGGCTAAAATTAGGAGATTATATTGAACAAATTAAAAGTTCGGAGACTAAATTGTACATTGGGCCAAAGCTTAGGGACTATTTTTGTTATTATCTCTATTTTGAGAGGTGTTGTCAGAGTAATGATCTTCATGGACAAGAAACGAGTGAGTTTTAATATGGTTACTCCAGCACTTTAGTTTTGAAGATTATTAACTCATAAATCTATCTAAATGATCTAACCAACCTAATCATTTATGAGAAACATCGTATGTTCTAACTTCTAACTCGAGTAACAGCCACTTCCATGATTTGTCACCTTAGGTACCCAAATGCCCCGAAATTAGATTTTATAACTTATTTTCAAAGGCATTAGAACATAACTTTTGTCAGCCTGAGGTTACCCAAAGGCCACAAACTATTGAGTTTTGTCGCCCATCGCCTTAGGGTCAATTAAGGTCAACAACAAATCGTGACGTTTCTCGTTTTAGAGTATGACAAAATCAGAGGTCGTCGCCTTGAGTTTTGAACCTACAGCAACAAATATGAAATTTGGTCCCCTTGGGTGATATATAAGGTGATAAAATCACATTTGTCGCCTTAAATTCGGGTCCAAGCAACAAAATTCAAACGTTACCGCTAGCGAGGAGGGCAAGTTTCGAATTTATGGCTGCAAAAAGAAAATCTCATCCCTTTAGAGTAGAATTAAAGAGACAAAATCATTTTTTTCATGATTTAATGCGACAAAATAAGTATTTCGTTACTTTTAAATATTTATATAAGGGTACAAATTTATGAATTTGTCACTTTAGGTAAAGGCAATGGAATAAACACCATGTTCGCCACAAAATTTGGGTCTAAGTTTAACCAAAACTTTCAGGTTTTTTTTTTTTTTTTGTCTTTTTTTTAGTATCTTAAGATAATGTCTAACCCAGAGACTTATATAGTACCCCTCCCAATTTACGGTCATCATTGTTCATATTGCCGGCACTTTTAGGAGAAGCCCATTCAGCGCTTAGCTGAACACAACAGCCACTATCACCAGAGAAAACTAGAGCATTATAGTGGCAATTTACCATTCAGAAAGCTAGGTCATGCGAGAGAGAGGACTGAGCACACAGCTTGTACTACCGTCAGTAAAAGCAACGTCATCGCGACGATAACCGAGATGATGACCCACAGGTTACTGTAGTAATCGCGCTTAAGCGTCCCTTCCACTTGTTGTAAGGCCTTTTGGCAATGCTCGACGAGCTCGTTGTTGAGGCTGTGGAAGTAGTATTCAGATCTCAACATGCTAGTTTCCTTGCAGAAGGCATTGATTATGTCCGTGGGAGCTTCCTTATTGCTGAGCCAGTTCTCGATGATTCCCTTGTCCATCAGCAATTCTGTGTCGGCTGGGGTATCAACTAGGTGATCCATGAACACCATGTAGCTGATCAGATTCATGTTACTTGCATTTTTGTAGTAACATTGGTCGAAGGCAATAATATTCTGAAAAAGGGATTCCGTCCCGCCGTGAAGAACTAGATGCGGGATTTTGAGCTATTCGTCCTCGAATTTGATGTCGAACAAATATTTGCTCTCACTTAAGAACATTGTCAATAAGAGGAAATAAACGGAGAACGAAACAGAATCAACTAGATATTTAAATTTAGAAAACAAAATTATACAGGTCAACTTTTGCCTCTTCTCAGCTTCACTCCAGCCGCCACCAGCTCTGTCATCCTCGGGTTCATTTTCCCTATGTGGCGCCTCATTCATCAATGGCAAGAATGAAAGCTTGAGTGCATCGATGATGTGCTTCACCTCTGTCAGGTTGCGCGCTTCCAGCGACTCCTCCAGCAACTCCTCCACCTGCGTATGTTGAGAGAAGAACTTCTACATAAGTTCAAGCAGCAACGTTGGCCAATACCAATTTTCCCCACTAAAGGCCTTTTCGAACAGCCTTCTGATGACAAGAAACGGGATCTGATTCTCCAGCAGTGTCATGTCGTGACAGACATCCTTCAAGATCCACGGCCTGTCGAAGATCCGATCGCTGGGCAGCCTCGTCCTAGGGAACCGGGACATCAGGAAGATCTAGATCACGAAGATGCCATCAAGGAGCATCATCTCGGTGAACCCGTTGGAGTTGAGCTCGATCTTCTTATCGTAGCAGCTCCGGGCGTCCTTCTCACAAGACTTGACTATCTGGATGCACTCCTCGAGGCGGACGACCTCCTCGCGGGGGAGGAGTTCGACCTCCTTGAAGTTGAGGAGGTCGAGCTCCTCGAGGTTCCGGATGACCTGGTCGTCCCGTAGCCGGTCGATGAGGCGGGAGGGGATGCCACCTTGGTCATCCTCGGGCCGAACGACCTCCTTGAGGCGGAGGTGGCCGACCTCCTTGACCTGGAGGGGTTCAACTTCTTGTCCTTTAGGACCTGGTCGTCCTCGAGCCAGACGAGCTCCTTGGAGGCGGTCGACCTCCTTGAGGTGGAGGGGTTCGAACTCCAACTCCTTGAGGTGGCGGTCAACCTCCTCAAGGCGGTTGACCTCCTTATTAAGGTCGTGGGCCTTGAGGAAAGTCTGCAAGTACAGCAACTTGTGATCTTCCATGGGCTCGAGGCTTTTCAACTGACAGTGATAAGGTTCGACCGAGACCGCGCGGAGAGTGTACGCCTCTTCATTGCTTCGCCGGAGCCTCTTCGGAATGGTGAAGATGCAATAATCAGATTGTAGTGGTAGTCCCGTAAGTCTCTCGCCTATTGAAATTGCGACTCGATGGAGATCATGGACATTTGCAGATGTTCCAGCTCCAACCATCTTTTTTTTCCCCTGCTCAGTCAATCAAGGAGGTTGATCGCCACCTTGAGGAGTTGGAGTTCGATCGCCTCGAGTACGAACCCCTGCACCTCGAGGAGGTCGACCACCTTCGCCTCAAGGAGCTCGTCCGGCTCGAGGATGACTAGGTCGAAGCGCTTCCGATCAAGGAGGTCGACTGCCTCCGCCTCAAGGAGGTCGTCCGGGCCCGAGGACGACCAGGGCGGCGTCCCCTCCAGCCTCATTGATCGGCTACGGGACGACTAGGTCGTCCGGAACCTCGAGGAGCTCAACCTCCTCGACCTCCTCAACTTCAAGGAGGTTGAACTCCTCCCTCGCGAGGAGGTCGTTCGCCTCGAGGAGTGCATCCAGATAGTCAAGTCTAGGACGCCCGGAGCTACTATGATAAGAAGATCGAGCTCAACTCCACAGGTTCACCGAGATGATGCTCCTCGACAGCATCTTCTTGATCCATATCTTCTTGATGTCTCGATTCCCTGGGACGAGGCTGCCCAGCGACTGAATCTTTGGCAAGTCGTGGATCTTGAAGGATGTCTGCTGCGACATGACACTACTAGAGAACCAAATCCCGTTTTTTTGTCATCAGGAGGCTGTTCGAAAAGGCCTTTAGTGGGGAAAATTGGTATCGGCCGACATTACCGCTTGAACTCATGTACAAGTTCTTCTCTCAGCATACGCAGGTGGAGGAGTTGCTGGAGGAGTCGTCGGAGGTGTGTAGGCTGACAGAGGTGAAGCACACCGTCAATGCATTTAGGCTCTCATTCTTGCCATCGATGAATGCGGCGCCACATAGGGGAAATAAACCTATCAAATTCAGCCCGAGGGCAATAGAGCTAGTGGCAGCCGGAGTGAAGCTGAGAAGAGGCGAGAGTTGACCTGTGTAATTTTGTTTTTTAAATTTAAATATCTAGTTGATTCTGTTTCATTATTCATTTATTCCCTCTTATTAACAATGTTCTCAGGTGAGAGCAAGTGCTTGTTCAATATCAAATTCGAGGATGGAGAGCTCATAATCCCATGTCTAGTTCTTCACGACGGGATGGAATCCCTTTTTTTGAACATTATTACCTTCAAGCAATGTTACTACAAAAATACAAGTAATAGGAATCTGATCAGCTACATGGTGTTCATGGATCACCTGATCAATACCCTAGTTGACACAGAGTTGCTGATGGACAAGGGAATCATTGAGAACTGGTTCAGCAATAAGGAAGCTCCCACAGACCTAATCAACACTTCAGCAAGGAAACTAACATGTTGAAATCTGAATACTACTTCCACAGCCTCAGTAATGAGCTCATCGAGCATTGCCAAAAGGCCTTACAACAAGTGTAAGGCGACACTCAAGTGTGATTACTGCAGGAACTCGTGGGTCATCATCTCGGTTATCGCTGTGGTGGCATTGCTTTTATTGACTGTAGTACAGGCTATGTGCTCAGTCCTCTCTTTCGCATGACCTAGCTTTCTGAATGGTAAATTGCCATTGTAATGCTCTAGTTTTCTCTGGTGATAGTGGGTCGCTGAGTGGGCTTCTCCTAGAAGTACCGACGATATGAACAATGACGACCGCGAATTGGGAGGGTTACTACACAAATCTCTGGGTTAGACCTTATCTTAAGATACTTAAAAAAGACACAAAAAAAAAAACCCTAAAAGTTTTGGTTAAACTTAGACCCAAATTTTGTGAACATGGTGTTTATTCCATTGCCTTTACAAGTGACAAATTCATAAATTTGTACCTTTATATAATATTTAAAAGTAACGAAATATTTATTTTGTCGCATTAAATCATGAAAAAAATGATTTTGTCTCTTTAATTCTACTCTAAAGGGATGAGATTTTCTTTTTGCAAGCCATAAATTCGAAATTTTCCCTCCTTGCTATCGGTAACGTTTGAATTTTGTTGCTTGGACCCGAATTTAAGGCGAAAAATGTGATTTTATCACCTTATATATCACCTAAGGGGACCAAATTTCATATTTGTTGTTGTAGGTTCAAAACTTAAGGCGACGAAACTCTGATTTTGTCATACCCTAAAACGAGAAACGTCACGATTTGTTGTTGACCTTGATTGACCCTAAGGCAATGGGTGACAAACTCAACAGTTTGTGGCCTTTGGGTAACCTTAGGCTGACAAAATTTATGTTCTGATGCATTTGAAAATAAGTTATAAAATCTAATTTCGGGGCTTTGGTACCTAAGGTAACAAATCATGGAAGTGGCTGCTGCTCGAGTTAGAAGTTAGAACATACGGTGTTTCTCATAAATGATTAGGTTGGTTGAATCATTCAGATAGATTTATGAGTTAATAATATTCAAAACTAAAGTGTTGGAGTAACCATATTAAAACTTACTCGTTCTTGCCCATGAAGATCATTACTCTGACAACACCTCTCAAAATGGAGATAATAACAAAAATAGTCCATAAACTTTGGCCCGATGTACAATTTAGTCCCTGAACTTTTAATTTGTTTGTCGCGATCTATCCTCAGGGAGCGGGAATAGGTTTAGGGGTATTGCCTAAAGGATAGGCTTAAGTCCATCATTAGGCGCGGGCTCTCCCAAGTCTATACCCCGCGTGACATTTGGATATTTTTAAGAAATTTTGCACAAAAGGAGTCGCTACTAACCTATTGGGATCGGCTAGAAACCAAGTGAGGCATGGGAGTGTACCTCACTTCCTACGCAAACAGAGAATCTAGGGTCGGGGATTTGATTACACTAATTGACCAATTAGTGCCCTTTTGGTACCTAATCTTATTCATTTTAACAAAATGATTTTCGTCAAACAGTTTGGATTTATTTTACTTATCCACTAACATATCAAATGATTATATAGGTGCACAATCATTAAACCAACAATCATAGCTAACAATGTTCTAAATACCATAAGACTACACACATACCATTAAGCATAACAAAATATGTAATCTAAACATGCGATGTAATCAAAATAAATGCATAATTACACTTAAAATGGAAATACATAGCAATTTCCAACCAACCCAAACAATTTTGGATTTTTGAAATTTTTTACTTTTTTTAATTTTTTTAAATTTTTAAATTTTTAAATTTTTAATTTTTTTTTTTTTAATTTTTCAGAAAAATACTTTTTAGAGACCGGACCGGGTCGGGCCGGTCTGACCCGACCCGGGTTCAGCCCGGTTGGGACGACCTGACCCGGGTTTGACCCGGCCGGGCCTACTGCGCGGGCCCGCAGTTCGGGCTCGGCCCGGGATCCTCTCTTCCTACTTCCCCTCTCTTTTTTTTTTAGAAAAGCAAGCCCGGCTCGAATCGAAATTAACCCTATTCCCTAAAAAAGAGATGGGCCCGGCCCAGCGGTGAATCAGCCCATTCGCACGGGCCCGAAGCGAAGCCCATTTCATTTTTTATTTTTATTTTTATTTTCAGCCCTTTTTGTGTTTTCTTTTCTCTTTTTCTTTTATTTTCTTCTGCCCTTTCTCTTTTGGGCGTCCTTCTTCGAGAACTTTCTCCCGCAGCCACAGCTCGCCGAATCTCCTGCAGCTCCTCCACCGGACCGACGCCGCCTATGCCATGAGTACTGACCACCCTAAGGAAAGTCGCCGAGCCACCGCCTGGCGTCGGTGGTTCCGTCCGACCGACGCCGAGCACTGCCGGCCGCTAGTTGGCCGGCGTTCCGAGAGTCGCCGGGTAGACTCCGACGAGATGCACACACCTCGTCTCACCCAAACAGCGCAAAGGAACCTACCAGAAAAAACTAGGAAAACGACTGGGACAGTACGTGACAGCAATATCACTCCGAGCAACGCAGAAAAACCAAAAGCCTAGCTTCGGTCGAGGGTTGGGTTCGGCGATTTCAGTGAGGAATTCAAAGGTCTCCGGTTCAAACGAGCCTCAAACATGCCTTAGGAGATCTTCGAACATGACGTATGAGGAACGCGGGAGCAAAATACAGAAGTGGCGAGGGCCGGAGCTTGCGCGAGCTGGTCGGCCGCGAGCTCCGGCCCGGCGTTTTCCGGAAACGGGACAACGGGTTTCAGGGGACCTACCTTGTCTGGGGAAGAGCTGCGGCGGACGATGGCGCACGTACGGGCCTCCGGTAACGGCTCGCTGCTCCCTCAAGCGTCTCTCCTCCTTCTGGTTCGCTCCTCTCCTGTCCGGTGTTTTTTTTCGCTCGCTCCTCCGTTCGGTTTGTTCTGTTTCCTGAAGTTCCGGTGGGGTTGAAGACAGACGGCACCTCCAGTGGCGATCAACCGCAGCGATTGACGGCCAAAGGGGTTTCCTCCTCCTCTCCTTCCCTCAGTGTTTCTCTCTGTGCTTCGTGTGTTCTCTCTCGCTCGCTCTCGGCTTGGTGTTTTTTGGTGCCGATTCCTCTCTTGGCGTGTTCTCTCCTCCGGTTTTATGCCCGGCCAGCAAGCGCGCATGGCCTCTCCAGCTGCCAGCTTGCTGGCCGTACTGCACCCCCGACCCGCGGATCACGCCGCTCGCATGCCACCGATCCCCTTGCTCCCTCTGTCGCTGCTCTGCTTCTGTTTTTTCTTTGCAGGTCTTGCAGCGAAGACCGGTTGGGGGAGACCACCAGCTCTCTCGCGGGCTGGGCTGAAGGAGGAAATGGGCTGGGCCGGGCCCAGCGCAGGGAAAAAGAAAATGAAAGGGGCGGGTCGGGCCAAGGCTGCATTCGGCCCGACCCGACCGATTTCGCTTATTTTATTTTATTTTATAATTTAATTAAATAATATATATATTTTAAATTTATTTTGTGACTAATTCCTAACATTTAATGATACTTTAAATTAATTAATTTAGGTGAAAAATTAGGTGTCAACATTGTTCAATATAATCTCTTCATTTTAGCCTAATTTTAGCCTAATATTCAATATGGTCCCGAACTTTCAATTTGTTCAAACCGTTCCAAGGACTTGTTCAAGGAACATGATTCGTAGGCCATAGCTATTCACCTAAAAATAAGTTCACAGACCGCAACCAAGTTGGTTAACAATACGCCAAGTCTCCTCAGAAAAATGGAAGGCACGGCGAGACATGCCGATGGTTATTGTAGATAGACCATATCTATCAAGAACTAAGCGAGCAAAAATTAATTCTCCTAAGAGGAGCGATCACTTCATATTAATCTAAAAGGCAACGCAGAAATTTTACCCATTAATGTTAAAATAAAAGTCACTTTCTCATGGCAGGCTACTTCATCAAAACAAATGATTCTTGCAAGTGACGAAACACTTTCGATAAAATATCGAAACCGAAACTCACCATATAAGATAGCTAATGTTTACGTTTGCATTATTTGGCCAAAAATTAGGTGGGGGGATTATATTAACAAATCATCAAATGTTTTAGGACTAAATTGATGAAATTGAAAGTTTTATGATTAAATTAATCTTTGTACAATATATTTAAGGATTTTCAAACAATTTTTTTCTGTCGGTGAGGTCACCATCACAGAGAAATGCCGTGTACAGTGCGTGCGCGAGGAAGAGAATCGAGCAACCACAATGTGGTGGCGTTGATGGTGCATGGTAAGAATAGAGGAGTTTTATTTCTTTTTCTCTTTCTTAAAATTCTTCTCATCCTATTCAAATTTATCCCACTTCCTTCGAGACCCATTTTACCATATCTATTCCTATTCCAGTAAAGTAATCGAGCTATTTATCCGGACTTATTCGAGTTTATCCCATCCGAAGTTCTGAAATGCATCACCATACATCGGTTCCTATGCAAAGTATCATGTCTAAGCCTGAATTCGGGCTACCCAAAGCAGCCTTAGGATACAACAGAAGCAACTTGTCATTCGGGGTGAATAAGGCCCACATACTCATCCAAGATGGGCGGGCTTATGCGCCCCATCATGAGCTTAAGAGCCTGAAAAAGGTTTAACGACGGTGTAAGCGGAATGACGCCATTAAGGACGATGCATTTCACCTTCGGCCGATTCAATCGTCGCGCAAAAACCATGAGGACTAGCTGAGGCGACACGTTATCGTCCTTTCAGTTCGTTCTAACATACCTTACAAATTTTGATTAACACTACGGGATACGGCGACCTATGTCCACATCAAAAACAGCTGAAGAGACGGCGACCTATGTCCACATCAAAAACAGCTGAAGAGACATCCTTTAATAATGAAATCCTTGAGTCTTCACTATTCAAGAAGATTTGCAAGTTTCTTTTTACTTTAAGAGATGTCATTGGTATAGTGATCTTCGTGGGCAAGAAATAAGTGAGTTCTAATATGATTCCTCCGATACTCTTAGTTTTGAAGATTGTTAACTCAGGAATCTGTCTAAATGGTCCATTTAACTTAACCATTTATCAGCGATATGGGACGTTCTAACTTCTAACTCAAGCAATGGTTAATTCCATGATTTGTTCTCACTACAAGGAAAACATACTAAGGGTGACAACTGTTTGCGACAAGAAATATTTCTCTCGCCTTGGGTACCCCAAAGGCGACGAAATTAGGTTGTCCAAAGGCATCAAAACATAACTCTTGTCGCCCAAGGTTACCCAAAGGCCTGTGACATTAGGGTCAATCAAGGGCAACATATGGTGAAGTTTATTATCGTTAGGGTATGGCAAAATCAAAGTTTTGTCACTTTAAGTTTTGAACCTATGGAGACAAACGAGAAGTTTTGTCTTCTTAGGTGAGACCTAAAGTGACAAAATCATATTTATTGCCTTAGGTTTAGGCTCAAGCCACAAAATTCATATGTTGTCGCTAGTAAGGAGAGAAAATTTTGAATCTATGGCGACAAAAGAAAAATCATCCCGTTGGAGTAGAACTAAAAATAAGAAATCATTTTGTTTTTGTCATCTATGGGCATATAACCTAAAGCGACAAAATAAGTGCTTCATTACCTATGGATATAGAATAAGGGTACAAACTTATGATTTTGTCGCTAGGTAAAAGCAATGGGGCAAATGTGACAGATTGTTGGCCACAAAATTTGGGTCTAAGGCAACAAAACTTATAGCTCTTTATTAGTTTTTCTGCAGTATCTTAAGATAAGGACTAACAGGGAGATACGCTAGTGCATCTCCCAATTCACCGTCATCATTGTTCGAATTGTTGACACCTCTCTGTTTCGCCACTTCTTTCATGATGATTCTAATGGGTAATTGTGCAAGTATTGAAAAGAACCGACTTGTGTCCATAATCAAGGATTTCTATAGTGCGATCCTGTTTGAGTGATCAAGACTACTTAGGGGATGTTCTAATTAATATTTTCTTGGACAAGCTTTAATAATGTGGTATCAAGTAGCATCGCATAGCAAAAAATTGCCAAATTTTGCCAAAAAGAATTTGGCAAGGGAGATAGGGCGTGGATGGGGTGGCGTCATTGGCAAGGGAGAGTTGATACAGATGAACATGACTCATATAGACGACACAAGATAAAATGCAAGTCAAAAAGAAAAAAAAAATTCAATAACGACAACTTAATTATATATAGGCCGATACTGATTGACACGAATCAACAGTTTTCCATCATAATTCAAATATTCAACATGTAAAATCAAAATAAAAATGTTTTAGGAAAATACAAATCAATATGAATTGCAAAAACGGTTCTGACATATAAACGCGAATTGCTAGCCTTAACGTGATCCCGTGAAGACAAGGCACTGGCCGAGTGTCAAAGACCCTTCTCAGCAAAAATACTGGTCAGTAAACACAGGGTGATGGTGCTGTCCCTTCGAAACACCAATGCCGCAATCTACGTCTCACTCTTTGCTCCTCCCTTCCCAACTTTTATTCTCCAATTTTTTCATTTTCAGCATTTCCCAATCGTAGCATTCTCTCTTTCGCATGTCTTCAGAAAAAAAAACTAAATAATATGCTAGGTTAATTTATATAGATGAGGTTAACAGAAGAATCGGATTGCACTTTTCGAGAAAGAATTTAACTTCACAATTAAATTTAGTTTTAAAGTTTTATTTTTTATTGTTGCTGTAAGTTTCGAGATTTTCTAGCACATTCAATTATATAACAATGATGAAATTGTCATGGGAAGCGCATACAAGGGTGGGCAAAATGTGCTCGAGCCCCTACTTAAGCTACTTTGGGAGTGTGCACTGCAATGGCACAAATAATTTGACGGAGAAAAACAGCTGGATGTTATAATTTTCGTATAATGTCATATCAGTGTCATAATATTTTTTTATCACTTAATTATTGTGTCTTAAAAATATCATGATTTTCAATTAATTACTGAAGTACCATAACTTAAAAAGAAAATTTTTTTTTTACTTAAGTGTCTAAAATCTTACGTGATCCTGTGTTTTTAAAAAATTATAGTAATCATGATTGATTGAAAAATTATAGGTACTCAAGTGATAAAAAAATAAAAAGTAAAAAGTGATAAAGAAAACAATTAAAGCAATTTAGTGAATATCCAATAAACGTCATGATATTTATGGTATGTAATTTTCCTTACCTTGGGCAAAGCTCTAACGATGGATTTCAAAAATCAAATGTCCAAGAGTCAAAACCCTAAATTGCATTCGACCCCAACGGCCTTCCCACGGCAAAGAACCTGCGGAGGCAATCCTCTCATCCCGACCCTCCGCCGTCGCTGGAATCGCTCCGGTCTCGAGACCGAGACGCAGGTCAGCCCATTTCGGAGTTCATGAAATTCTCACATGTTCATCGCCGGTCGGTTCGATCCCATGCTCGTCAACCTCGCTCGCAGAGCCCTGCTTCAAGCTAGGAGTGGGGCCCTCGCGCTCCCCGCCGCCGGAGCTCAACCGCCGCCGCTGCTCAGGCAGTCCTCGACCTCCTCGGAGCCGCGCTACTTCACGGTGCTGTACCTCGTCAATGCCTGCGGGCTGTCTCCGGAGTCCGCCGTCTCGGCGTCGCGGCACATCTGCTTCGAATCCCCTTCGAGACCCGACTCCGTCTTGGGATTGCTCAGGAAACGAGGTTTCTCTCGGACCCAGATCGCTTTTCTGCAAGCTTTCCCGCTATTGATCGCCAGAGTGGCTAACCTCATTTGATTCATGTGATTATATATCTTTTCTAGCTCAGACTGCCGAGGATCGCAGAGTTGCAACCCAACAAGAAGTGATGTTAATGCAGAACATCCACGTGTTCTTCTGTTTCTTCTTTGACTTCAGTGGCCCATTGAACTCCCTCGTGGCATCCACAACTTTTGACATGAGAGAGCATCTTGCATTTTGTTGCGAAAAAGCGAGCGATCGAACAATAATATAAACTGAAGTAGAAAATAAATGGGACACCAAATTTACGTGGTTCAGTCATAAAAACCTACGTTCACGGGAAGAGCAGCAACGAATTTCACTATAAATCAAGCAATACAAGGAGATTACACACTCGAGTCACTCGAACACTTTCTCGGTATTTTCCAAGCTCCAATTACACCCAATAACGCACGTAGTGTTTAGCCCAGAAATTTCTCAAGAAATAATCTCTCAATCTCAACACGCAAATCTTACCACAAGATTTAAATAAGCTACAAACACTAATATTTCTTGGATGTAATTCATGGACAAGAACGACAAAGGAAATCCCTCCCAAGCACTTGACGACAAGACGGCGCTTCAAAACCAATTCTTCATGATCAACGGCAGAACACCAAGTACTCACACGGCGCTTCAAGACAATTTGTGATCCACCTCCACCACCCACGGCCACAAGTCTATATATAAGTAAAACCCTTATTCTTTTGTCAACTTCTCATAGGATTTTGTTTCCTATCTTAAACGATTTTATCCAAAACATATCTCTGTATGTTTTAAACAAAGTCCAAATCCAAATGAAAGTTGGACTTTCCTATTTTAGTGGCCAAAGTCTTCAACATAGATTCAAATTTGGGAAGTTGATCTTCAAATCTTCTTTGCTCAATTTCGAATGTTAGCAACATATCAAATTCGGAATATTCATAATTTCACATTGGGCTCAAACTCAAGACATATTTTAACAATCTCCACCTTGGTTTGACGTTTGAGCCAAGTTGCAATCGTTTCGCAAAAATTCAAACTCTGCTGCTACTCTTCCATAGCCCCCGATGAGTTCAACCGCCACAGATATTATCCAAGTCCAAGCCTCGCTTGAACTTCGCCATAACCGAGAACCTTATCAGAATACCAACTCCACATGCACCTTTAACTACTCCGCAATGATTTTTTGACGCAACCTCCTTAACCGCAGATAAAACAAAACCATTGTTGCATCCATATTTGTCAAGAGATCAAATACGTACCTTGTCAATATCAGCAATTACAGCAACCATTGGTTCTATAAGCTCCATCTCGCTACGAACATCATCTGTGTCGATTACTTTACTAATACTCGTACTCGCAACCTTAGGAGTTTCTGGTAGCAACTCCACCTCAAGCTAAACACCGTCTATATTCGTATTAATACTGTCACAAACACTCCTAGCAAGAAATATCGGAGAGACTTGTCAAGGGTAACTTCTCTGCTGTTAATAAGTGAATTTATATCTGGGTACCACAACCGATCACCCTGCTCACCTTGTGCATAGCCATGGAATATGCACCTTGCCCTCCAATCGAGCTTACCATCACTCACTCGAAAATAACACAGGTAATCAAACATTTTAATAATAGAATAACCAGCAACGTTACTTGACCACATTTCTTCAAGAGTTCGCCTTTCAATAGCAGTTGATGGAGATCTATTCACTAGGCAACTTATCGTCCTAAGCACATCAATTAAGATTCTCCTAGCAATACCAGCACTAGAGATAATTTTTCGAGTCGTCTCTAGTAATGTTATGCTCATCAATTTTGCAAATTGTTGTGATTTATTGGCACTAGTGCGATGTTTCACTATGCCATCTTTCATGTAGAATTTATTTACCAGCTCCAAGCAAAACTCCATGCTATTGTCAGTCCGCACATGCTTGATCGACTTACGAGTCTTCGTCTCGATCAAAACTCTCAACCGTGTGATCCTGACACCAGCATCAAACTTGTGCATTGGCACAAACACTCAGGTCTTCCTCGAGTAGTCAATAAACTCTCGAACATATGCATCCGACGTCTCCGGAACGAAGTTTGTCATTGTCTCACATTGAAGTTTATATAGGCCTCAGTGCTTGATTCCTTTCATTATTACCAAGGCATCTCGAATAACCTTCAAAACTCTACGTTCTGAAGAATACCTGCAACCAGCTAAATCTAAGGCACCTAAGGAAATTAAGTTCTTTTTCAATTCTGGAATGTGTCTTACTCCAGTCAATGTCCTCACAATACCATAATGCATTCTGATTTTAACATCACCAACACCCACAACATCGCAGTCAGCGTTGTTCCCTAACTGGATTTTACCACTACCCGTGCACTGATAAGTGATAAACCGGTTTCTATTTGGTGTGACATGAAAAGAACAACTAGAATCCATAATCCATCAATCAAACGATGAATAATTAGTAACAGACAAGACATAATTGACATAATCAAAATCATTCTCAGCTACAGCTGCAACATTATCTGTAGACTCAAATACAATTTCCTTACCCTTCTCATTCTTCAGCTTAAGGCAATTCATTCTAAGATGCCTTCTCTTGCCACAGCTCCAATAGACAACATAAGCAGTCCTAGATTGACTACGTCTGTTCATATTAGTACTATTCTTACCCACACGTGTTATAGATCTTCCTCTATTTTCACCTACTAAAACAGCAAATACAGATTTGCCAAATTCTCTTCTACGATTATTCTCGCTCAGAATCTTAAGTATGACGCCGGGGAGGTGGGTCCTCCGCTAGAGTCATCCCGGGTTTACCTCGCTGGCTGTCGGTTGTATGGGGGTTCCTGGGTCATCAAAAAAAAAAATCCTCTCTCAGAATCAAATCTCGAACCCCATCAAACGTTAAACTTGTTGACCTAGAGGAATTACTAACAGTAGTAACAGTAGTATTCCAACTATCAAGCAATGAGGATAATAGAATCAAAGCACGTACCTCATCTTCAAAATCAATTTCAACTGAACTCAATTTACTAACAATCACGTTGAATTCATTGATATGATCTGCAATTGACGCACCTTTGTTCATCTTCAAATTAAATAGACGTTGCATCAAATAGACCTTGTTGATCGCAGAGGGCTTCTCGTACATATCCGACGGGGCTTGCATCAAATCCACAGTGGTCTTCTCCTTCAAGATATTAAATGCGATGTTACGAGCCAACGTCAGCCGAATAACACCCATAGCTCGTCTATCCAGTAAATCCCAATCAGCTTGCTTCATCGTCTCTGGTTTCTCCCTAGATAAAGGCAAGTGCAATTTCATTTGGTAAAGATAATCTTCAATCTGCATCTTCCAGAAACTAAAATTCTTTCCATCAAATCTATCGATTCTTACTTTTACTTCTTCTGTCGCCATCGATTTGCTTCAACTCAGCCAAACCTAGCTCTGATACCATTTGTTGCGAAAAAGCAAGCGATCGAACAATAATATATACAGAAGAAGAAAATAAATCGGATACCAAATTTACGTGGTTCAGTCGTAAAGACCTATGTCCACAGGGAGAGCAGCAGTGAATTTCACTATAGATCAAGCAATACAAGGATATTACACATTCGAGTCACTCAAACACGCTTTTGGTGTTTCCCAAGCCCCAGTTATACCCAATAACGCACGTAGTGTTTAGCCCCGAAATTTCTCAAGAAATAATCTCTTAATCTCACGAAGGAATTACACGCAAATCTTTAAATCGGCTATAAACTAATCTTTCTTGGATGTAATTCACGGACAAGAACGACAAAGGAAATCCCTCCCAAGCACTCAACAACAAGATGACGCTTCAAGACCAATTCTTCATGATCAACGGCGGAACACCAAGCACTCAAGCGGCGCTTCAAGACAATTTGTGATCCACCTCCACCACCCATGACCACAAGTCTATATATAAGTAAAACCCTTATTCTTTTGTCAACTTCTCATAGGATTATGTTTCCTATCTTAAACGATTTTATCCAAAACATATCTCTGTATGTTTTAAACAAAATCCAAATCCAAGTGAAAGTTGGACTTTCCTATTTCAGTGGCCAAAGTCTTCAATGCAGATTCAAATTTGGGAAGTTGATCTTTAGATATTCTTTGCTCAATTTCGAATGTCCGCAACATATCCAATTCGGAATATTTGTAATTTCACATTGGGCTCAAACTCGAGATATATTCTAACACATTTAATAGGCGAGCTTCAATACTTGCAAGCATCACGCAGGTTGCGGGTTGCGACTGTCTGGTGAGTTTCGATTTTGATGTTTTATCGAAACTGTTTCATCACTTGCAAGAATCATTTGTTTTGATGAAGTAGCCTGCCGTGAGAAAGTGGCTTTTATTTTAACATTAATGGGTAAAATTTCTGCGTTGCATTTTAGATTAATATGAAGTGATCGCTCCTCTCTCCTCCTTGGAGAATAGGAGAATTAATTTTTGCTTGCTTAGTTCTTGACAAATATGGTCTATCTACAATAACCATCGGCATGTCTCGCCGTGCCTTCAATTTTTTTGAGGAGACTTGGCGTATTGTTAACCGACTTGGTTGCGGTCTGTGAACTTATTTTTAGGTGAATAGCTATGGTCTACGAATCATGTTCCTTGAACAAGTCCTTGGAACGGTTTGAACAAATTGAAAGTTCGGGACCATATTGAATATTAGGCTAAAATTAGGCTAAGATTAAGAGATTATATTGACCAAATTAAAAGTTCAAGGAATAAATTGTACATTGGGCCAAAGTTTATGGACTATTTTTGTTATTATCTCTATTTTGAGAGGTGTTGTAAGAGTAATGATCTTCATGGGCAAGAAACGAGTGAGTTTTAATATGGTTACTCCGACACTTTAGTTTTGAAGATTATTAACTCATAAATCTATCTGAATGATCCGACCAACCTAATCATTTATGAGAAACATCGTATGTTCTAATTTCTAACTCAAGTAACATCTACTTCCATGATTTGTCACCTTAGGTACCCAAAGGCCTCGAAATTAGATTTTATAACTTATTTTCAAAGGCATTAGAACATGACTTTTGTCAGCCTGAGGTTACCCAAAGGCCACAAACTGTTGAGTTTGTCGCCCATTGCCTTAGGGTCGATCAAGGTCAACAACAAATCGTGACGTTTCTCGTTTTAGGGTATGACAAAATCAGAGTTTCGTCGCCTTGAGTTTTGAACCTACAACAACAAATATGAAATTTGGTCCCCTTAGGTGATATATAAGGTGATAAAATCACATTTGTCGCCTTAAATTTGGGTCCAAGCAACAAAATTCAAACGTTACCGCTAGCGAGGAGGGAAAATTTTGAATTTATGGCTACAAAAAGAAAATCTCATCCCTTTAGAGTAGAATTAAAGAGACAAAATCATATTTTTCATGATTTAATGCAATAAAATAAGTGTTCCGTTACTTTTAAATATTATATAAGGGTACAAATTTATGAATGTCACTTTAGGTAAAGGCAATGGAATAAACATGTTCACCACAAAATTTGGGTCTAAGTTTAACCAAAACTTTCAGGCTTTTTTGTTTTGTTTTTTTGTCTGTTTTTAGTATCTTAAGATAAGGTCTAACTCAGAGATTTGTACAGTACCCCTCCCAATTCGTGGTCATCATTGTTCATATCGTCAACATTTCTAGAAGAAGCCCACTTAGCGCTTAGCCGAACACAGTAGCCACCATCACCAGAGAAAACTAGAGCATTACAGTGGCAATTTACCATTCAAAAAGCTAGGTCAAAATCCCGTGTCTAGTTCTTCACGACGGGACGGAATCCTCCTTTCGGAACATTATTGCCTTCGAGCAATGTTACTACAAAAACGCAAGTAATAGGAATCTGATCAGCTACATGGTGTTCATGGATCACCTGGTCGATACCCCAGTCAACACAGAGTTGCTGATGGATAAGGGAATCATCGAGAACTGGCTCAGCAATAAGGAAGCTCCCACGGACCTAATCAACGCCTTCTGCAAGGAAACTAGTATGTTGAGATCTGAATACTACTTCTACAGCCTTAGCAACGAGCTCGTCGAGCATTGCCAAAGGCCTTACAACAAGTGGAAGGCGACGCTCAAGCGCGATTATTGCAGTAACCCGTGGGTCATCATCTCGGTTATCACCGCGGTGGCGTTGCTTTTATTGACTGTAGTACAGGCTGTGTGCTCAGTCCTCTCTCTCGCATGACCTAGTTTTTTTAATGCACTTACTCTCACCTGAGAACATTGTTAATAAGAGGGAATAAACGGAGAACGAAACAGAATCAACTAGATATTTAAATTTAGAAAACAAAATTTCACAAGTCAACTCTCGCCTCTTTTCAGCTTCACTCCGGCCGCCAACATCTCTATCGCCCTCGGGCTAAACTTGATAGGTTCATTTCCCCTATGTGGCGCCGCATTCATCGATGGCAAGAATGAGAGCCTAAGTGCATCGACGATGTGCTTCACCTCTGTTAGCCTGCGCGCCTCTAGCGACTCCTCCACCTGCGTATGTTGAGAGAAGAACTTGTACATGAGTTCAAGTAGCAACGTCAGCCGGTACCAATTTTCCCCACTAAAGGCAAGCCTCCTGATGATAAAAAAATGGGATCTGGTTCTCCAGCAGTGTCATGTCTCGGCAGACATCCTTCAAGATCCACGACCTGCTGAAGATCCGATCGCTGGGCAGCCTCATCCCAAGGAATCGAGACATCAGGAAGATCTGGATCACGAAGATGCCGTCGAGGAGCATCATCTCGGTGAACCCGTTGGAGTTGAGCTCGATCTTCTTATCATAGTAGCTCTGAGCGTCCTTCTCACGGGACTTGATTATCTGGATGCACTCCTCGAGGCGGACGACCTCCTCGCGGGGGAGGAGTTCAACCTCCTTGAAGTTGAGGAGGTCGAGGAGGTCGAGCTCCTCGAGGTTCCGGACGACTTGGTAGTCTCGTAGCTGGTCGATGAGGCGGGAGGGGACGCCGCCCTGATCGTCCTCGGGCCGGACGACCTCCTTGAGGCAGAGGTGGCCGACCTCCTTGACCTAGAGGGGTTCGAATTGGTCGTCCTTTAGGACTTGGTCGTCCTCGAGACGAACGAGCTCATTGAGATGGAGGTGGTCGACCTCCTTGAGGTGGAGGGGTTCAAACTTGAGGCAGTCAAACTCCTCGAGGGGGTCGAACTCCAACTCCTCGAGGCGGCGGTCAACCTCCTCGAGGCGGCTAACCTCCTCATTGAGGTCGCGGGCCTTGAGGAAAGTCTGCAGGTACAATAGCTTGTGATCTTCCATGGGCTCAAAACTTTTCAACTGACGATGATAAGGTACGATCGCAACCGCGCGGGGAGTGTAGGCCTCTTCGTTGCTTCGCCGGAACCTCTCCGGAACGATGAAGATCAACAATCGGATGGCAGTGGTAGTCCCGTAAGTGAAATTGCGACCGGATGGAGATCATGGACATTTGCAGATGTTCTAGCTCCAGCCATCTCCTTTTTTTACTGCTTAGTCAATCAAGAGCAAAGTTTTAGCAAAATCCTGTCTCAGAAATAGGCGTCGACACTGCTGCTCTGCAGGTGGTTGGGACCCACCAAATCTCGGCTACTCAAAATATTGGACGCGTTTAAGTAACGGCTTGGGTGCCTGGAAAAGTGACACGTGTCCCTCTCGTGGGATCCACAATCGTAGCCAAAATTTTCGAAATTTGGGGAGAGTGCACTCCTCATCCCTTCTGACTCTAATGCCCGGGCTAAGGAATGCTGGACTGCATTGATAGCCATTCGTTCGCGACCATACACATTATTTGAACGCGAGATATATACGCACTGAAATTGTCACACCCCAAAACCATCAAGAATGGGGGATGACACCGCCATTCTTCCACTTGAAGGACGCAGCCTCAGAGCTCCCAAAATCCAACTCTTAAAAGTCCCCACATCCATATCGCTCTCATACCTACTCTTTGTTAGTCGAAAAACCTGAAAAAAGATTGGAAAAATAGAGGGGCGAGCAACCATGGCTTAGTGAGCAGTGCATCTCTTCTAAGTGGATCGAGCACCCACTATGCATATTTACAAAACCAAACCGCAACTCTTTTAACTCAAATCTAGGATATAACAAACATACTGTAAAAAAAAAAAAGTTACATACGCTTCAACATAGTTATATTTATAGCAAAAATAATCATTTCATAATAACATCGAAATAAACATCAACGGTCTAATACACTGATCAATCTCATTAATTCACACGCCAATGGTCCATTCCATTGGTTAATCTCATACCATACCAAACCCAGAAAATTAACAAACTTTTAAGGCCAAAATATAACATTTCTTACTTTAACACAATATGTTCAAAGCAAAAATATTCAAGATAATAGTAGGCAAATGCCAATGATCTAATCCCATTGGTCGAACTCCAACTCCTCGAGGCAGTCGAACTCCTCATTGAGGTCATGGGCCTTGAGGAAAGTCTGCAGGTACAACAGCTTGTGATCTTCCATGGGCTTGAAGCTTTTCAACTTACGATGATAAGGTACGATCGCGACTGCGCGGGGAGTGTAGGCCTCTTCGTTGCTTCGCCGGAGGCTCTCCGGAACGGTGAATATCAACAATCGGATGGCAGTGGTAGTCTCGTAAGTCTCCCGCATATTGAAATTGCGACCGGATGGAGGTCATGGACATTTGCAGATGTTCTAGCTCCAGCCATCTCTTTTTTTTACTGCTCAGTCAATCAAGAGCAAAGTTTTAGAAAACCTATCTCGAAATAGGCGTTGACACTATCAAGCTCGAGGTGGTTGGGACCCACCAAATCTCGGCTGCTCAAAATATTGGACGCATTTAAGTAACTGCTTGGGTGCTTGGAAAAGCGACACGTGTCCCTCTCGTGGGACCCACAATCGTAACCAAAATTTTCGAAATTTGGGGAGAGTGCACTCCTCATCCCTTCTGACTCTGATGCTCGGGCTGAGAAATGCTGGACTGCATTGATAGCCATTCGTTCGCGACCATACACATTATTTGAACGCGAGAAATATACGCACTGAAATTGTCACACCCCAAAACCATCAAGAATGGGGGATGACACCGCCATTCTTCCACTTGAAGGACGCAGCCTCAAAGCTCCCAAAATCCAACTCTTAAAAGTCCCCACATCCATATCGCTCCCGTACCTACTCTTTGTTAGTCGAAAAACCTGAAAAAAGATCGAAAAAATAGAGGGCCGAGCAATCTCTTCTAAGTGGATCGAGCACCCACTATGCATATTTACAAAATCAAACCGCAACTCTTTTAACTCAAATCTAGGATATAACAAACATACAGTAAAAAAAATAAGTTACATACGCTTCAACATAGTTATATTTATAGCAAAAATAATCATTTCATAATAATATCGAAATAAACATCAACGGTCTAATACACTGATCAATCTCATTAATTCACACACCAATGGTCTATTCCATTGGTTAATCTCATACCACACCTAACCCAGAAATTTAACAAACTTTTAAGGCCAAAATATAACATTTCTTATTTTAACACAATATGTTCAAAGCAAAAATATTCAAGATAATAGTAGGCAAATGCCAATGATCTAATCCCATTGGTCGAACTCCAACTCCTCGAGGCAGTCGACCTCCTCATTGAGGTCGCGGGCCTTGAGGAAAGTCCGTAGGTACAGCAGCTTGTGATCTTCCATGGGCTCGAAGCTTTTCAACTTACGATGATAAGGTACGATCGCGACCGCGCGGGGAGTGTAGGCCTCTTCGTTGCTTCGCCGGAGCCTCTCCGGAACGGTGAAGATCAACAATCGGATGGCAGTGGTAGTCCCGTAAGTCTCCTGCATATTGAAATTGCGACCGGATGGAGATCATGGACATTTGCAGATGTTCTAGCTCCAGCCATCTCTTTTTTTTACTGCTCAGTCAATGAAGAGCAAAGTTTTAGAAAAACCTATCTCGAAATAGGCGTTGACACCGGCCGCTTGCTCGTAGGTGGTTGGGACCCACCAAATCTCGGCTGCTCAAACTATTGGACGCGTTTAAGTAACAGCTTGGGTGCTTGGAAAAGCGACACGTGTCCCTCTCGTGGGACCCACAATCGTAACCAAAATTTTCGAAATTTTGGGAGAGTGCACTCCTCATCCCTTCTGACTCTAATGCCCGGGCTGAGAAATGCTGGACCGCATTGATAGCCATTCGTTCGCGACCATACACATTATTTGAACGCGAGATATATACGCACTGAAATTGTCACACCCCAAAACCATCAAGAATGGGGGATGACACGGCCATTCTTCCACTTGAAGGACGCAGCCTTAGAGCTCCCAAAATCCAACTCTTAAAAGTCCCCACATCCATATTGCTCCTGTACCAACTCTTTGTTAGTCGAAAAACCTGAAAAAAGATCGAAAAAATAGAGGGCCGAGCTATCACTTCTAAGTGGATCGAGCACCCACTATGCATATTTACAAAATCAAACCGCAACTCTTTTAACTCAAATCTAGGATATAACAAACATACAGTAAAAAAAATAAGTTATATACGCTTCAACATAGTTATATTTATAGCAAAAATAATCATTTCATAATAACATCGAAATAAACATCACCAGTCTAATCCACTGATCAATCTCATTAATTCACACGCCAATGGTCCATTCCATTGGTTAATTTCATGCCACACCAAACCCATAAATTTAACAAACCTTTAAGATCAAAATATAACATTTCTTACTTTAACACAATATATTCAAAGCAAAAATATTCAAGATAATAGTAGGCAAATGCCAATGGTCTAGTCCCATTGGTCGAACTCCAACTCCTCGAGGCGGCGGTCAACCTCCTCGAGGCGGCCGACCTCCTTATTGAGGTCGCGGGCCTTGAGGAAAGTCTGCAGGTACAGCAGCTTGTGATCTTCTATGGGTCGAAGCTTTTCAACTGACGATGATTAGGTCCGATCGCGACCGCGCGGGGAGTGTAGGCCTCTTCGTTGCTTCGCCGGAGCCTCTCCGGAACGGTGAAGATCAACAATCGGATGACAGTGGTAGTCCCGAAAGTCTCCCGCATATTGAAATTGCGACCGGATGGAGATCATGGACATTTGCAGATGTTCTAGCTCCAGCCATCTCTTTTTTTTACAGCTCAGTCAATCAAGAGCAAAGTTTTAGCAAAATCCTGTCTCAGAAATAGGCGTCGACATTGCTGCTCTGCAGGTGGTTGGGACCCACCAAATCTCGGCTGCTCAAAATATTGGACGCGTTTAAGTAACGGCTTGGGTGCCTGGAAAAGCGACACGTGTCCCTCTCGTGGGATCCACAATCGTAGCCAAAATTTTCGAAATTTGAGGAGAGTGCACTCCTCATCCCTTCTGACTCTAATGCCCGGGCTGAGGAATATTGGACCGCAATGATAGCCATTCGTTCGCGACCATACACATTATTTGAACGCGCGATATATACGCACTGAAATTGTCACACCCCAAAACCATCAAGAATGGCGGATGACATGGCCATTCTTCCACTTGAAGGACGCAGCCTCAGAGCTCCCAAAATCCAACTCTTAAAAGTGCCCACATCCATATCGCTCCCGTACCCACTCTTTGTTAGTCGAAAAACCTGAAAAAAGATTGGAAAAATAGAGGGGCGAGCAACCACGGCTCAATGAGCAGTGCATCTCTTCTAAGTGGATCGAGCACCCACTATGCATATTTACAAAACCAAACTGCAACTCTTTTAACTCAAATTTAGAATATAACAAACATACAGTAAAAAAAATAAGTTACATACGCTTCAACATAGCTATATTTATAGCAAAAATAATTATTTCATAATAACATGGAAATAAACATCAACGGTCTAATACACTGATCAATCTCATTAATTCACACGCCAATGGCCTATTCCATTGGTTAATCTCATACCACACCAAACTCAGAAATTTAACAAACTTTTAAGGCTAAAATATAACATTTCTTACTTTAACACAATATGTTCAAAGCAAAAATATTCAAGATAATAGTTGGTAAATGCCAATGATCTAATCCCATTGGTCGAACTCCAACTCCTCGAGGCGGCCGACCTCCTCATTGAGGTCGCAGGCCTTGAGGAAAGTCTGCAGGTACAGCAGCTTGTGAACTTCCATGGGCTCGAAACTTTTCAACTGACGATGATAAGGTACGATCGCGACCGCGCGGGGAGTGTAGGCCTCTTCGTTGCTTCGCTGGAGCCTCTCCGGAACGGTGAAGATCAACAATCGGATGGCAGTGGTAGTCCCGTAAGTCTCCCGCATATTTAAATTGCGACCGGATGGAGATCATGGACATTTGCAGATGTTCTAGCTCCAGCCATCTCTTTTTTTTACTGCTCAGTCAATCAAGAGCAAAGTTTTAGAAAAACCTATCTCAGAAATAGGCGTTGACACTGCTGCTCTGTAGGTGGTTGGGACCCACCAAATCTCGGCTGCTCAAACTATTGGACGCGTTTAAGTAACAGCTTGGGTGCCTGGAAAAGCGACACGTGTCCCTCTCGTGGGACCCACAATCGTAACCAAAATTTTCGAAATTTTGGGAGAGTGCACTCCTCATCCCTTCTGACTCTAATGCCCGGGCTGAGAAATGCTGGACCGCATTGATAGCCATTCGTTCGTGACCATACACATTATTTGAACGCGCGATATATACGCACTGAAATTGTCACACCCCAAAACCATCAAGAATGGCGGATGACATGGCCATTCTTCCACTTGAAGGACGCAGCCTCAGAGCTCCCAAAATCCAACTCTTAAAAGTCCCCACATCCATATCGCTCCCGTACCTACTCTTTGTTAGTCGAAAATCCTGAAAGAAGATCGAAAAAATAGAGGGCTGAGCAACCACGGCTCAGTGAGCAGTGCTTCTCTTCTAAGTGGATCGAGCACCCACTATGCATATTTACAAAACCAAACCGCAACTCTTTTAACTTAAATATAGGATATAACAAACATACAGTAAAAAAAAAAAAAGTTACATACGCTTCAACATAACTATATTTATAGCAAAAATAATCATCTCATAATAACATCGAAATAAACATCAACGGTCTAATCCACTGATCAATCTTATTAATTCACACGCCAATGGTCCATTCCATTGGTTAATCTCATACCACACCAAACCCAGAAATTTAACAAACCTTTAAGGCCAAAATATAACATTTCTTACTTTAACACAATATGTTCAAAGTAAAAATATTTAAGATAATAGTAGGCAAATGCCAATGGTCTAATCCCATTGGTCAATCTCATAAAACATATATCAATGGTCTATTCCATTGATTAATTTCATCAAACCACACATTGATAATCTAATGAAATTACATGTCGATGGTTCATTCCATTGACCCAACTCATATCACATGTCAATGGTCTACTCCATTAATTAATCTGTTACTCAATATCAAACCATGGTCACGATACAACGCCTGGTGACGAGGCAACTTAGATTCCCCTCTTGGCAAGGTTTCCACCTATTATTAGCTGGTGGCTCGGCCCACAAGAATATCCTAGAATAGTATGCGCATACCCATAAACCCCTCGTTGGGCTCACAGTGATATTGAGCATCCACATCAATCAAGACCAACACCATCTATAATTCTCAAACCAAATCCATAAAACATTTCATATATCACGAAAAGATTTCACAACTCAAATTATCCGCCAGAAATACTTTTCATAAAACATTTTCAAATAATTTCAAGACCCGTCTCATAGATCAAACTCAATATATAAAATACATATCAAATCATATAAAATAGTTTCACAAACCCAAAACATGTAATATTTCTCGACTCCATTCATCAAATAGAATATATATTCATAAAAAGTTCTCGCACTATTTTCAAATATCAAAACTTAGTAAATGTCCGATCTAACTTTTATGCAATAAACATGCTTATTTATAACTCATAAACTATCAAATCTTTATCATTTTGAAGACATGAGCTTATAAATTCTTAGAAGAGATAGCACCACTCACTTGGGAAAGTCGAAAAATCAACCTATGACGTTCACTTGAACCAACGCACTCGGATCCCTAACAATTAATGGAAAAACAATATCAAAAGGCCGAGTAAAAAGGATATTTGCATAACGACTCGTCTATACTAGGCCTATTTGTCAATAAAACGATACCTATGCGCCACGAAAGCTCGCATTTATCAAAACCCATCGATTTTCCGCTAGGCACCAACTTTGTCGCGCTATAACTTCCTCCACAGAATTCCGTTTCAAGCCGTCTTACAGTCTTTAGAAAGCTCTCTTAACATACAACAACAACCCTAACTCAGCCACCCCAAAACAGTACCGGAAACAACAAAAAATAAACTCAAAGCTACTATTCGCTACAGTACCACAATGCGCCCCCAACTTCAAAATTTCATTCCGGACAAACCGCAAGCTCAAATCACGATCCGTAGAATGTTATAACTTCATAACATCCCAAAGTACCATTTCTACAAAAATATGTAGCTCAACGACTCAAAAATCATACTTTGCCGTTCGATTTTTCCAAAATTCCGAATTTCAAGCCCTAGGTCCAAAATTACTCCAATTGATCGAATGGGCGGCATGAGCGCTTACCGGGTGTTGTGTTATACGGATTGGCAAGGCTCCATGATGAAAAATGCACAAAACCCTCTTTTCTTCTTCTTCTTCTTCTTCTTCTTCTTCTTTTCTTTGAGCGGGAGCTCTCGGCTCTCCCTTTCTCTCTTTCCCTTTTATCTCCTCCTTTTCCCCCTTTTTCTTTTTCTTTTTCTTTTCTTTCTTTTCTTTCTTTCCTTCTCTCTCTCCCGAAGACTCTCAATCTCTCTCCTTCTTTCTCCTTTTTATTTTATTTTTTTTTACTGGGTCAAAACCCATATTTTACAGAAACTACCTAGGCATGATCTATGTCAGCAATGAAACACAACAAACCCAGATGACCTTGTTTTGTTAGTGGGGAGGGCAGATTGCATTTTGATAGGAGGAAATATTGAATTATGGATGGGAAACACCCTTTCTTCGTTGTCGTCCATTTCTGACAAGTTCATTTTCCACTCTTACCTCTGGATTTGGTTAGTGTTATTAATGAGGAAGACAACTTTAGTCACTTAGCTTTAAAGCTGAACCATACCGATTAATTCAGCTCTCCTTTTCTTTTCAAATGGGTAAGTCAAGCTTTAATTTTGCAAGACAAATGTGGGAAGACTAGACCTACAAGTCCATAGAGCCAAAAACTTGCTCGCATCATGAGAGCTACTCGAGTGACTCGTGCATGCTACGAGTAGATAATGCAAAGTCGGTTTTTTAAACTTACAGTCCGAAGAGAACCACTTTTTCCCCAATGGAAATGAGCATAATAATAAGACTTGAAAAAGAACGACCCTGTGAACATCAACCGACTAATGAAATGCTTATCATACGTTTGTATTTCATACTCAAGCCTTGCACATGATCTTATAATTGGAGTTGCAGAGAGGAGTGTTTGATTTAATCGCGTTTGTACGGGAAAAAAAATAGAAGGCCGAAGATGTAGATGTGCGGTTAGACAACGTCTAAAACTCGAATCTCATTTGAAATTCATGTGCTGGCTATTTTATATTTTAATGTATCCTCATGATGCTTTAACATCATTTGGTGTCTAGTACTATTAACAAGAAAAATAAGTATTGATGATAATATTAAAGCACAAAAAACTGTTAAAAATTTGACAAAAATAGCCACTTTTAAGAACTAAATAAGATATGTTCAGAAAAAAATAAACCGACACAAATTAAATAAAAAGGGAGAAGACCTCGGCAGAAAAAAAAAGCAAATGAACAAAATTGATTACTTATATTTAAAGGATTTATTAGTGTAAATAATGATTTAAACAAAAATATTTTTAAAAAAAATCTATGGAGAAAAATATATGAAAATAATGGCTAATTTGGAAAATGTTGGTGACTTACTCTGACAAGAGATAGTAATTGGATAAAATAATTGGTTACTTATGCTCTGAAGCATGAGATCGATTAAAGCGGCGGTAATTTCATACTAAAAAAAAGAAGAAAATGTTACCGACATTGACACACATGGTAAGCTCGGAATATAAATGTGGATGGATGATTACAAGGGTTGATGATTACGGTACTATTTTTTCAAAACCTGTTTGAACGCAAAAGTCGCTCGATGGATAAGAAACTTTGCTCAAGGTCAGGTAAAGTCAAAGCTATAATCTTTCAGGAGGATATCCCTGGTGAAGCAGTGGCTGCTGCACGTCCCAGACAACATTGGACATATTGTTCAAATTAAATCTTTGTACAAGATTATAGACCCTAGTTTCGATTGTTACCCAAGAAACTGACACGATCTGTAGTTGTTCCGAAGCTGTAGATAAGTCTAGTCTGAAGCAGATATGAGTCGAAATGGAGGCAGAGAGAGAGAGAGAGAGAGAGAGAGAGAGAGAGGCATGAAATACATTACACCCCAAATCAGGAAATTACACAAAGTGATGGAAGAGAGAGCTCAGTGAGAGGAGAAAAACTTTTTTTTTTTTGATAAACGAGAAAAGTTTGAATCTACGGCAACAAAGAAAAAAAATCACCCTTAGAGTAGAATTTAAAATATGAACTCATTTTTTTTAGTCATCTATGGACATATAACCTAAAGCGACAAAATAAGTGTTTCATTACCTATAGATATTGCATAAGGGTACAAACTTATGATTTTGTCACTAGGTAAAAGCAACGGGGCAAATGTGACAGATGGTTGGAATTTGGCTCCAAGGCAACAAAACTTACAGCCCTTTTTTAGTTTTTCTACAGTATCTCCCAATTCACCGTCATCATTGTTTGTATTGTCGACACTTCTCCATTTCGCCACTTCTTTCATAATGATTCTAATGGGTAATTGTGCAAGTATTGAAAAGAACCGAATTGTGTCCATAATCAAGGATTTCTATAGCGCGATCCTGTTTGATCGATCAAGACTACTTAGGGGATGTTCTATTCAATATTTTATTGGACAAGCTGTAATAATGTTGTATCAAGTATGCATCGCATAGCAAAAAATTGCCAAATTTTGCCAAAAAAAAAAATTGGTGAGGGAGATAGGGGGTGGACGGGGTGGCGTCATTGGCAAAGGATGTCAAGCCTCAACGCATGATAGAGTTGGTAACGATGAACATGACTCATTTGCACGACACGATAAAATGCAAGTTAAAAAGAAAAAAAGATTCAAATATGACAAATTAATTATATATAGGTCGATCTTGATTGACACGAATCAATATATTTCCGTGATAATCCAAATATTCAATATGAAAAGTCAAAATCAAAATGTTTTAGGAAAATACGAATTGATATGAATTGCAAGAACCATTAAGACGAATTTCTAGCCTTAACGTGATCCCGTAGAGACAAGGCACTGGCCGAGATCTACGTCTCACTCCTACTCCTCCCTCCCCAACTTTTATTCTCCATTTTTTCATTTTTAGCATTTCCCAATCGTAGCATTCTCTCGACCCCACATCAATTTCGAATGTCTTTAGAAAAAATTAAATAATATGTTAGGTTAATTTATATAGATAGGGTTAATAGAAGAATCGGATTGCACTTTTCGAGCAAGAATTTAACTTCACAATTAAATTTATTTTTTAAAGTTTTTTGTGATGTTACTGTAAGTTTCGAGATTTTCTAGCACATTTGATTATATAACAATGATGACAATGTCATGGGAATGTGCTAACAAATACAAGGTTGAGCAATACATGCTCAATCCCCTACTCAAGCTACCGAGTGTGTACCACAATGGCACAAAGAAATTGATGGATAAAAACACTATGGATGTTATACTTTTCGTATAATGTCATATCAGTGCTATAATATTTTTTTTATCACTTAATTATCGTGTCTTCAAAAAAATGTTAAATATCATAACTTTTAATCAATTACTTAAGTATCATAACTTATAAAAAAAAAAGTTTACTTAAGTGTCTAAAATCTTATGTGATACTGTCATTACGTTTTTAAAAAATTATAATAATAAAGTGTTTGATTGAAAAATTATAGGTACTCAAGTGATAAAAAAATAATTAAAGCAATTTAGTGAATATCTAATAAACGTCATGATATTTATGGTATGTAATTTTCCTTACCTTGGGCAAAGCTCTAACGATGGATTTCAAAAATCAAATGTCCAAGAGTCAAAACCCTAAATTGCACTCGACCCCAACGGCCTTCCCACGGCGAAGAACCTGCGGAGGCCATCCTCTCATCCCGACCCTCCGGCGTCGCCGGCATCGCTCCGGTCTCGAGACCGAGACGCAGGCCGGCCCATTTCGGAGTTCATGAAATTCTCGCATGTTCATCGCCAGTCGGTCCGATCCCATGCTCGTCAAGCTCGCTCGCCGATCCCTGCTTCGAGCTAGGAGTGGGGTCCTC
Source organism: Eucalyptus globulus (assembly GCA_014182545.1). Taxonomy (NCBI): domain Eukaryota; kingdom Viridiplantae; phylum Streptophyta; class Magnoliopsida; order Myrtales; family Myrtaceae; genus Eucalyptus; species Eucalyptus globulus. The sequence continues at coordinate 32,602,654 of CM024718.1, read as the reverse complement.
GCGCTCCCCGCCGCCGGAGCTCAACCGCCGCCGCTGCTCCGGCAGTCCTCGACCTCCTCGGAGCCGCGCTCCTTCACGGCGCTGTACCTCGTCAATGCCTGCGGGCTGTCTCCGGAGTCCGCCGTCTCGGCGTCGCGGCGCATCTGCTTCGAATCCCCTTCGAGACCCGACTCCGTCCTGGGTTTGCTCAGGAAACGAGGTTTCTCTCGGACCCAGATCGCGGACGTCGTCGGCAGATACCCTGGGGTGCTTCTGGCGAGCCCGGATGCGATCCTCTTGCCAAAGATCGAATTTTTGCGCTCCAGAGGCTTTTCCGATTCTGATATAGCCATAGTCATCAGTGCAGTCCCGAGGTTGTTGGCCAGGAGTTTAGACAACCATTTGAGGCCTACTTTGGACTATATTGTCGAACTGGTGCAATCCGGCGAGGATGCCATTGCAGCCATCAAACGTTGTCCGAGGATGTTGTATGACGATCCGGGAGTTCTACTCATTCCGAAAATTGCAACCTTGAGGGAAAATGGAGTGCCTCCAGCAAACATTGGGCACTTGGTTCTGTACCATCGGTCGATATTCCTGGCTTCGCCTGAACAGTTAGCCGAGGCTCTGAATAGGGTTAAGGCGTTGGGTTTTGAGCCTTCGAAAGTGGGTTTCGTCACGGCTTTGCATGTAATTAGGGGCATGAGCAAGCCGTTGTGGCAGAGGAAGATCGGTGTGTATGGCAAGTGGGGTTGGTCGGAGGAGGGGGTTGCTTTGGCTTTTAGGAGGCATCCGGGGTGTATGGCGGCGTCGGAGAGCAAAATTACGGAAGTGATGAACTTCTTTGTCAATGAGATGGGGCTTGATTCTTTGCATATTGCGCAGCATCCCGTGGTGATCTCACTGAGCTTACGGAAGCGAATTATTCCTAGGTGTTCGGTGTTTCGAGTCCTATTGTCTAAGGGCTTGGTCCATACCCATAGCTTGGCTACATCCTTGATAGTTCCGGAGAGTAGGTTTATAAAGGAATTCGTGACCTGTTACTTGGGAAAAGCTCCCCAGTTGTTGGATCTTTATAAGGAGAAGATGGGTCTTGCAAGCTAGTTCTGAGCTTTATGCACTTGTTTGGGCTAATATATGATGCCATTGAAAGCAAAGGAGATCATACACCTGCTGTTTTGATCTATTTTTAATAATTGGTGATGCCGAGTTTCGTGTTACTTACCTTCTCTGTTTCATCCTTAAAGTTCTCCATGTCTAGCTGTGTTCTATCATAAGCTGCTCCGTTTTTTCATTGGGAAAGTGTGCTCGCTCATGAAGAAAGCTTTGCTCTTAATTGAAACTAAAGTAATTCTCTGCAGCTTGTTGAGCGTGTAGTCCGAATTTACTTCAGTTTAACCTAAACTTAAGACTTTGCTATTTATTTCTTTCTATTACCGAGGTTACCTAGTGCCATGCTTATTGATCTTCATGAAAGGCCTGTTTTCTTTATATTAATTCTCTGAGTAGACTTTGCTAATTTGTGCAATTCCAACTCTTTGGGGCGATAGCTTCTCTTATTTTACCTCCAAAAAAAAACATGGATGTATAGTAAGTTTGCGGTTGTTCTTAGCTTCATGATAGGGTTCCCATCCGAATGCTTATCAAAATTGCTCTAATTTGTACTGTCACCGCTTCCGTCATTTGATGTATGGATCTTGGGCTTATGACATGGTCTCATATGTGCTGAGTTTCTATTCTGTATCACGGCTTGATTTGGGGTTTGATGATGCTGTGTATTGATCCTGTTTTATGCGAGTCTATTGCTGTGTTAAGAGGCTAACAGAGCAGAAGTCAATTCTTGAAATTGCTGCATCTGCTTCATCTATCTCGTCTAAATTGATTTTCCGAGCTGTTAATTGAGTTTTTTGAGAAAGTTATTAGCTATTTATTGTTGCTACTCTAATGAGAATGCAAAGTGTCTGGAAGATTCACTGAGTTGTAAATGGATAGATGACCTGCTTTTCTGCAAGCTTTCCTACTATTGATCGCCAGAGTGGCTAACCTCTTTTTATTCATGTGATTATGTCTTTTCAAGCTCAAACTGCCGGGGAGCGCAAAGTCGCAACCCAACAAGAAGTGATGTTAATGCAGAACATCCATATGTTCTTCTGTTTATTCTTTGTCTTCAGTGGCCCATCGAATTTGTCTTCAGTGGCCCATCGAACTCCCTCGTGGCATCCACAACTTTTGACATGAGAGAGCATCTTGCATTTAACAGGGGAGCTTCAACACTTGCAAGCATTACACTGATCGTCATGTGCTCCATGCTCACGATCGTCAGTTCCGGGCCATACGTCTCCACCGGCGACTCAAATGTTGCTCCTCCGTCTTCTCTCCCTTATCTGAGCCGCTCCGAAGCTGATCGAATCTCGCCTTCCTGGATCCCCAGCACGCCATCATGCACTAGCTTGGTGATCCGCCATAATTCCCGATCATTTTTGTTTCTGCCCGGTGCTTCAATCAGAGAAAAGCATACGGCATTGCTGAAGTACCCTAAGGGCAGCTTCTCACGCATCAGCCCCGTCATATCGATGGCCATCTTCACAATCCTGGGATCCCAACTGTTCTCATGGTTTCTTTGATGGAGCGACGAGAGTCCAAAAGAGCACAGCAAGAACATCGAACAGCATGGCATTAGGGCACCACTCATGGACTTCCGAGATGAGTCGTGTCATGGTTCGGTCGGAGAATTTGAAGGAGGATGAGGACATTTTGGCGGGGGAGGAGGGAGAGGATCGGGGCGGTGAGGGCGAGTCAGGTACAGGTGAGCCAGGGTGAGTCGGTGATGCGGCGGGTGGGGCCGAGCTGGGGAAGCGAGGCGGGTGGCGGATGGGGATCCGGCGGCAGACTTGGGACGACAATCGGAAGAGGAGGGCCACGGTGGTCGGGTCAGCATGCAGGTGGGTGCAGCTCAGGCCCCTGGCTACGCCTCCTCCTTCAAATTCACTTACCAGCCAACCAAAACAATCACAGATTCACATCATGTCTTGTTGCATCGCGGCGGACCAGATCATACATTAGTGAGCAGCCGAAGTAATTGCAATCGCCACCGCCCATTTCGATTTATTGTGCGATGCTGTATGCTTTTATTAACTCGCCTGACCGGACAAGTTCGTGTTTTTCGCATTCTACTCTTTGCCGTGTTCGAGCGGCACGTCCCAAAAGAATAGATGTCCCCGGTTGTCTTTTAAAACATAGAACGTACGCCGACCCATGAGCGGTCCGCGTTAAATAGAAAGTCGAATTGCACAAAGTCACTAGACATGACAAGAACATGAATTACCAAAGTACCTTATGCAACCGTGGTATCCCGACTGGAGAGGTGCATAGATTGATCCTGGTGCGTTTGATTGTCTAAATTTCTAATTAGAATTGGACTAATGCATTTGATTGTCTAAATTTCTAATTAGAATTGGACTGGATAGCATTGGACTGGATAGCATGTGATATGAAATCTAGAGATTTTATTATATTATATTTATTGTTTGGGGATTATAGTGATAAAATCTAATATATTCACATTTTATCATTGTATAAACGACATATTAATATAATGAACCAAAAATTTTACAAATGAAGATGGTAAACACCTCTCATAACACTCTTGCCTACTTTATTTTTATTTGCTTTTTTATTTTATTTTCCTCCCTTTTTTGATTAATTTCTTTTTTATTTCTTTCTACCCCTTCCATCATTCTCTAATAAAATCTTATTAAATAGTAAACTATACTAATATACCTAAAATACTAAAATATCTAAAGTATATAATAAATATAAATGTAAATTTATATTTATATATTGAATTTATATTATAAAATGAAATGAAATTTGAATATGTAAATAAAATAAGATTAAATTAAAATAATTAAATTGTTATTTTTTTTTTTTAAATATTTTCAATTTCTTATATTAGAATCCAAATGTTATTTATATTGAAATCTAATTTTAATTTTGTTAATTTTAGATGATTGTTATTCGAGAAAAATAACTTTTCTATTATGGATATTAAAAATTCTATTTACATTTGTCCCATCTCTCCTATGAGATAATTTTATCCGGTTTATATCCTCCTTGCATATGACTTTATTCTATCTTTAGCAAGCACCAAATATAAGATAGAATAAATTTTATTCTATCATAAATTTTATCTCAACTATCAAGTGCAGTCTAGAGATCACATAAGGCTCCAAATCCCTCTCGCAAAGATCTAAACTAGGGTTTAAGTAGGTTAGGGACTCAATTAAGCTCGACCTTTTACCATCCCCACATTATATTTACACAAAGGTAAAGACCGATGAGAGGTGATAGTGACTTATGCAATCGTGGTATATAGTGTCGCGGCCCAAGCGAAGACCTGTACTATACCAAGGGAACCGAGTTAAAAAGGGACTCCTTTTACCATGTAGGAAGAGCGCACTCGAAATTTCAAGTGTGTGATAAATGCAATCAGATCATGATGTTTCCGAATGTAGCCATCGTCCTGTACTTTTTATCATTATGGATATGACCAATATCATTCTAGATATGACTAAACATTGTACATATACACATATTACTGTACATGGTGCCGACAACGATAGAATTTTTGGAGCTGAGGTACTTACTTTTAGGTTTTATGAGTCAACGCTTGGACAAACTTCTGCTTTTCTGCAATGGTATTCGTGTTGGAAATCCACATTGATATACATAATCCGATTTACTACACCATGGACTCCAATTTCTGGTACCATTACTTGATCTGCCAAGAACAATCAAAACGTCCATATCTTTGCACGTACCTGAATTCGAAACGGCGACCATATATGAGGATCTTGGGGCATGTCCTCCCGGACTGTCAGATCTCTCTCCTCGATCCCGTCGGCTGATTGCAGCCACTCATCGAGACTGGCCCCCACCTTGGCCTGGAGCTCCCGGACACCGGCATCGTTCCACTTGACCTCCCAATTGCCGTCCCTGTCCCTAGCCAGTAGAAGAGCAAGTGAACCGAGTGGCGGCCTATCGCACAGTCCTGTATGGATAGCTTGTAGCCGTGACTGGGTCCGACCGGCTTTCTCGACACTGCCGTTAGAGTCAATTCGCCCTTGACCCGGCTCTTATTAGAAGAGTCCATCATTCTCTATTCTCGTTTGCGCAAATTTGTTCTTTCCTGGCTTATTGGTTCTTGGTGCGGTGGATGTGAGAGAGAGATCAAGGTGATTCTTGCGTTACTGAATGAAGAATTGGCCACATTTATAAATAAGAGCAACCCATGTGCTGGCCATAACCTTAACGCCGGTTTCAGATCAATGATTCATCCTCACGAATTACATTGGTCCATATAGGTTAGAGAGAGTTCTAGCCATGACAGGATGGCATCGTGATAATTAAATGATATCCACAAGATCGATGGAGTTCATCCGACCCGTGGGGGAGGCATTGAGAGGTGCAGAAATGGGGAGGGGCCGGAGGACGAGTGGTTATATTGGAATGGGGAAGAGAAATGGGTGGGAAGGGGACAAGGTGAAGGAGGCAGAAGGTTGAGTGCATTTAAAAGGGGTAACCTTCTCAAGAAAAGAACAAAAGGAACTGCAGAGAGAGCTGTCACACGACCCACGAGCTTTCAAAATGTCATATCAGCATCACACATGGTCATCTATTACATGGAATTCCTCTCAAAGGTGAGTAGATTATAGGTTTTTTTTTTTTTTGGTCAAAAGGGATAGTGCATTCTATTATCGATTAAAGATAGTCTCACAAGATATAGACGGATAAAACTCCGAACATAAAATATTCCATAGAGGTAAAGAGGGGGTATTCCACCAATTTAGAGGGAGCTTGTGTGCTCGATGAGTCCGTGCTATCCAATCTGCTGTTGTATTTGCTTCGCGCGGGCAATGAATCACCTTAATATTGTTGCATTGGGCTAGCTCGCTTCTACATCGCTGCACAATTTAATGTAAATTCCACGGAGGCTCAGCCCGGCCCATTACTGATTCGACCACAAGTGAACAGTCATAGGTTTGTTAGAGAGACCTTCTCTCTTCATTTCAGCAGACAACTTTTTGCAGGGCCTTTTCTAAAGTTTGTCGCACAATTTGTCATCTCTTTTTACCACATCAAGCGCCCAATGTGAGATCAGACATCTGCCTAAGGATGCTCACGGTATTCCACCAATTTAGAGGGAGCTTGTGTGCTCGATGAGTCCGTGCTATCCAATCTGCTGTTGTATTTGCTTCGCGCGGGCAATGAATCACCTTAATATTGTTGCATTGGGCTAGCTCGCTTCTACATCGCTGCACAATTTAATGTAAATTCCACGGAGGCTCAGCCCGGCCCATTACTGATTCGACCACAAGTGAACAGTCATAGGTTGGTTAGAGAGACCTTCTCTCTTCATTTCAGCAGACAACTTTTTGCAGGGCCTTTTCTAAAGTTTGTCGCACAATTTGTCATCTCTTTTTACCACATCAAGCGCCCAATGTGAGATCAGACATCTGCCTAAGGATGCTCACGGAAACCCAGTTGTGGTACCAAACATGCCACATTTCACCCCGGAAGAAAAAAAGGACACGTTTTCATTAATTCACGGAATCAATGCTGCTAAATGTGGCCCGTCTGGAGAAAACATCAGTTCAAGCACATATCTCGCCGATAGATCTTGTTCAGTAAGAGAGTCGTAATGAAGGTGTCACAACAACGCCAAAAGAAGTTGATCCTTCTCTATGACACAAAGTGATATAAAGTTGTTCGGGACAATTGGTCACTTAGATTCATAGAAGGCGAGCAAAATTTCGAGAGGAATTGGAGGATTTTCGCACTAACGACACTGCTTTCCCTTGATAAAAATAGTCTCCAGCGTTTTCGTATACTCCAACATCAATGGTCCTCGACCTTCTTCAGACCCTTCATGTCTGTCGTTTCCACTCTGCACAAGCAAGCCAACAGAAAAAATATGAGAATCTGGAGAAATGCAGATCCAGATGAAGGGAGATTGCTTGCAGCAGCACCACCTAGCCTGTGTAGAATGTGTATGGCAACTAGCACTACCATAAGCAAAGACATCAAAAGCAAAGAAACTAGGAAAGGATAATGAAGAGAAATAAAGCGATTGATGCCTGCCCAAACAAAGGATAATAGGATTAAAAAGATGAGGGAAACAGGGAGACCAAAGGCCAGACAACCAAGAAACAGTTGTCAAAAGGGATTGCTTTTACCTCCCTAAGAGAAGAGAAATGCAAGTTCATTTAAATGAGTCAAAAGCAAAGTTAAGCAACCTTCGCTAGCAAATATACACAGGATAAGTTGCTATTTAGGCAAACATAGTAACTAAGGGCCCATTTAATAAACCTAATTAGGCATTGAATGAAAATTCATCGGAGATTAAACATGTTTGGTAACCTTAGTATTGACTTAATAGACTAAACTAAGCCAAAAAAATCCATTAATGCGGTAACCAAGAGAGGGCTTACTTAATTCATTCAATAGCAAAAGTAATCAATGACAACTAAAATCTTGCCAAATTTATAGCTAAATCCTACCAATGTTGTAATTGTTACATCTTTGGCGAGAAATTAACAAACTCTACCTATTATTTTTCAATTATCATCAAACAATTTTTTATTTTTATTTTCAGCAATTAAGATTACCAACACTTAAAATTCAGTACTTAATTTTTATCAAAAGCCTCAAGAGACATCCCAGTTCAATCTTTCTCCAATTCCACCAAGCATAAACATACATTATGCCAGTCCTCAGGCTTTTCATAGATCATTTCCTACATTTTTTTAAGCCATGTGCATATTCAGATACAACCAAATACAATCTAATCCATTCCAAATGCAATGCAAAATTCCCTTTCATCCAGCTTAAGCGCCTACGACCCCATTTTTCCCGACTTGTCGTAGATGATTGTTCTACAGGTCAATTTGCTTCAACTGTAGTTAATAATGCTCCATTCTTTTTTTTCCTCATGAACTTCTAGCGATTGTTCCCCCTTTTTTAAAGTCGCAATATCTATTAATCTTGCCAATTTGCTAAAAGGGATGGCAATATCTATTACTTTTCACAATATATATCTCTTAATCTTCCCTTGCTCTGCCCTGCCCTATCCCCTACCACTCACTATGCTTATGTTCATGATGTTCCAGCAAAATATCTTAATAACGACTGTTTAAATAAATAAGCTACAAAACTATCATGTTAGTGGGATTGGGTAGTATTTCATCCAACAAGCAACCAGCAAAATTTACAAAAGCAATATGAAGGCCAGAAACTAATGCTAGCCAGTAACCATCTCTCTTTTGTCAAACTTCCTTTTTCCAGTTCAGTGTTTATCTATTTTGTTCCTTTCCTTTTAACTCTGATTGTAGCACCAAATACAGGTGAGTAGTAATCTACAAATAGGGAGAACGTACGTGGTTCCATGCATCGCAATCTTCTGCACTTTTGTGATGTCAGAACCAGATTGATTGTCTTCAATAAAGATTGTCAAGCTGAAACACATTTAAAAAGAGAAATTTGGTGAAAAACTGCAAATCATGAAAGAAAAGTAATATTAGGATATCAACAATTAACTACCTGCGAACATTTTGAAATTTGACATACTTCAAGACAACTGGCTTTCCCTACACAAAAAATGGCAAGTTCTAAGAAAACAAACATTAACAATCATTATTCTTACCCTCAAAGATCGATGCATCTTCCAGTTATCTTAAGTGCAAAACCTCAGGGAAGGATAAGTCAAATGACCAGCAAAAGCATGAACTCTACCTTAAGATTATCTTCTGATAAAACTGCTGTGTCGCTTGGAGGGAAATCATTGACATTACTGCCATATTCATTGTCAGAAAGAGGAACAATAAGATTCTTCCTTCATCAACGTATATTAAATCAACGCAATCATCAGGCTATCTCACCTAAACCCCATGTGTTCTCTGTTAGAAAACAGCTTCACTGTCTTAGGACCTACATAAAAAGTCGCTCAGTAAAATTCTAAAAAGTGTGTAATTCTACATGCTCAATTAAAGAACTACGGAAAGATAGCCACTATGATCATTATACCTTCCTCTTCAGGCCCTTTTACGACGAGAGCATATAATTTCACTACTTGGGTGAAAGGTATATACATCAAAAGCTGTTCATCTGCATCACTCTCTAAAAGCAAACCATCATCTTCTCTGTAACCCTATTCCAAGGAAAAATAATGCCCTGTGAAAATCATGCTCATAACTATCTTTTGCACATCAAACAATGGAGATCAACGTATCAGAGAGCTTCTATGATGCCCAGTCAAGAGTTTGAGAGTTCATGTGAAAATTCAGCGCCCAAACTTAACTTCAAAGTTTAGTAAAAAACAACAGTCTCCAGACATCAGCAAAGGTATAAACATAAATGGTATTCGAAAGGACAAGAGCTTTGCAATTTTTATTGTGTTCTTCAATGTAACCTCTAATTTTCCACATATGAAGCACTGTCTCAGTCCTAATCTCTAACTGCCTGATGCGCAAAGTAAAATTAGCTATTTTTAAACTTAGAACCTCCTTGGAGATAGATATAACTTGGTGCTATAGGTTCGACACAGACATCAACTAAGACAAGAATGACCAATGATATAACATTGAGAAGATTTGTAAACTCATGCATAAAAGAAACAGTTTTCTATGAAAGAAAACATATAAAATTTCGTCAAGGATGAAAAGTACAGAAAGAGGCATCTTATACCAATGACAAGACCTTGCAACTACATGAAGCAAGCGTAGTGGTTTCAAGAATAAGGAAAACAATGCCTAGTCCCTCAAGTTTATCCAGTTTTGCATTTAAGCCCCTAAAGCTAAATTGTTGACATTATTAGTTCTTAAGCATTCGCTTTAAATTGACTGGTTGCTCCCTCCAACTCATGTAATGAAAATATTTATAATGAAGCTGAAGAAATCTGACAAGACTGAGCTATATAATTATGATCTGGCTCTCTAACCGAGGATTCTTTTGATAAAATGATAAATAAAAAAAATGCACCACATCATTCAAAATGAGGTTGAGAGACCAATAGATTACATTCCTAGTGGCTCCACCAAAAACGAGTATGTCCTGGTCCAAACATTGACTAATTTTAAACTTCAAAGGCTAAAAATGAAAAGCTACTTTTCCTAAGTGCGATGGCCAAACATTAAGGATCATCAGTTGATTTCTGCTATATTCCCTTTAATTTGCAATCTTCACAAATGGAGAATCGATTGTTTTCCTCTGCCATGGTGAATCAACCGAACACAGAAGGCAATTGGAAGCCCCAACCAGGAGTGACAGGACAAGGACATTGACCTAACTGCTCCGATTATCGTCTCTACATAATTTTGTCCATTTTAAAAAAACAGGAAACATATCGATCCCAATTTGACAGAGGCAAAGACGGACCACCTAAGGGGGGACCTCAAGGCCATCACCCTCATCCCGTCGGCCGGGCAGTGTAATTTTCTTCAGTAATCACCTCGTATAGTACATGAAATCTAATCACAGAATTCATGGGTTTTGTTTCCCCCACCCCAAGTAAAGATTTTGCAAAGTTCCCAGGTCTCGAAATCGCGCCACCCTAATCAAAGTCAGCCCCGCCCCACCCCGCCGCAACAACTTTGAGGGCCCGGAAATTCACGCCTCCAGAAACGCCCAACCACAAACTCAATGCGAAACAAAACACCCCGTGAAGCTCGGCAACGAGGCTGCTTTCGAATTTCCCATCCCATCGCAAGACAACAACGGAGAGGAGCAAGCGGAAGAGGAAGAGGACCGAAGGAGTCACCTGCTTGAGGGCGTTGGGGAGGGAGTGGGAGGCGCTCTGGTTGAGGCACTCGACGCCGGACCAGTCGATGAAGTCCGACAGGTCAACCTGGGACAAACCCAATCGCCGGCAAAACCAAAAAAACTTCCGACTTCAGATCCTCCCCATCTTCAGCCACACCCAGATAGCAAGAGAAAGCGTACGGGAGAAGGGGTTCACCTGGTTTCTTTGGATTGCGCTGGCTGATTCTGCAGACATGGCGGGCGGATTCGTCGATCGGAGAGGTCGCGCAGGAATCGGAGCGCTGCGATTTCGGATGCTTCGACGAGAGAGAGAGAGAGAGAGAGAAATGCTTTGAAGAGAATTCGGGGGAAAAAGGGGGAATCTTTTTGCTTGCGGGGCGACGGCGTCGTTTTGCGTGTTTAGCTCGTCCTCCTCGGGGAATTTCTAGGGTGCCCCCGGTTCCATCGGGTGTCTTTTGTGATCCGGGCTTACGGTATTTTGGTACTTAATTCTGATGATGCGTGGCACGGTTGTATGGTATGCCAGGTGTATTATGGGACAAAAATGTTATGGTTTTTATTTGACAAACTAGCTTGGCGGATCATGACGGATACCATCCTTGATTAGTGTTGATACGCGAGTTGAGTTTGTCGTGCTCATACCAGTTGACTCCGTGCTCAAAATGTAGGCTCGGACATAAAGAAGGTGAATGTGATGGCTGAGATTGGGCCATGACAATATTTTTGACCTATGAAGATCAATTGGTGGATAACAATCTTATTGATCATTGAGATCATTACTGCACAACGGACTTGTAAGGCTTATCAATGGAATGTCTAATGAGTTCATCGATTAGTAGTTTTCAATAAATGAAGTTTAAGTGGAGACATGACACGTACTCGCAATTGAATGATTGGAAGCATGCACACAAGTTAAAGACTTAATCAAGGAGGAATAAATCGAGAGTGGTTACCAATCATCTTTAAAGTAATGGGCAAGTCAAGGTAGTCGGAGATTCTTGTGTAGGATGATCAAAATGCATAGCGAAATGACCCATTTGAAAATATGAGCATCAATCACGAAAGGACAGATGAACAAGTAATCACATCAAAAAATCATGAGGAGCACATCAAATTTTGAAGATTAGAAAGTAACTCATAATATATCTATTTAAATCGGACTTCGCCTGAAATTCGACTTTAATTTCGAATTTGATTAGGATTTCTAACTTTAGTGCTCATCTTAGATTATAAAAGCTTTCTAGCCATGTCCGGTAAGATTTTTTTAACCTTGTTTATGCGCTGCAGTCATCTCCACTACGAAGTTCATGTTCAGATACAATCATCATAGAGCAAGCATGACATCTTTGATGCCATTTCTTTAATTATTTTCAATCTATCGTCTGCGCACAATTTACAAAATCCTTCGGGCTTCAGGGACGTTAGAATCCAATCACTTTTGATTTGTAGTCAAAATTTGACACTTCTGCTGGCCCACTGATCATTCTCGATTTGAGTTTCTTGCGATTACAACTTTGTCAAAAATCTATGTCACAGTCTTTAGGGTTCAGAAGCAAACGCCTCCCAATAATTAAGAGTTGACCCGGCCCATTAAAATCCCACAAGAGGCTTATGATAATATAATTGGGATGGAAGACCACCGTCTAAGCCTGCCGCCAAGAATGTGCAAGAAAAAGATGGCCTTTGATCTATTCACTCGATTCGTCTTTAGGAATTCAGGATAAAGCTTTTAAGTAAAGTAGACAAACATTTGAGGCCTCGAATGCTAACATTGGGATTGAAAGTGCTAGACAGGTTGAACTCACTGCCCAGATGAATCTACGTTGGGGCCATATGGTAAGAGAATCAAAAGAAGGAAAAAAAAAATCAAATCACTAACCATCTCGATCGACAGAACGAGACGGTAATAACGAGGATTCATGGAATTGTCGAAAGGATGATTTGATCCCATGACTAATAAAATGCCGAATGAGCAATTCAAGCCTTTGAACCAACCTTCGAAAGATAAGAATGTCCATAACTATTTTAAACTAATGTCAGGAGACTCATTGATGCCTTCAAAAGTAGAATGAATGAAAGAAAATTGGTCGACATGGGCTTGCCGAGATAAACCCGAATGCTGCCGATGGGAACAATGGCCATCTCAATGAACAAGCTCCTGCTAGGATCGATCCCAACTAATAAACCCCACATTAAAATGGTCAATCCATGGGATTGTGAACTTAGGTCCATGCATGTCATTTTTTTTCAAAAGGGTTATGATAAACTATTAATATTTCCATAGGATCTATTTTAGACTTTCAAAAGTATATTATACTATATTGTCACGAAAGGGATGTTACGCTAAATTCACACGTAAATAAGCCAAATAATAGTGACTCCATCACTATCAGATTTTTTTTTTACATTAATTGAAAGAAAAATTAATAAAAAGCCTAAATCATATGTATGGAATACGATCGAGTCTTAAACATTTCAATCAATGCAAGTTAAATTCTAAACTTTAATTGGAAGGTGCAATCCAGCCATAAATTAATTTCAGCAATTGTTTTTCCTCCAATAAGCTCTCATTACCCTATATTCACCACTTTGAGTAGATTTGTTAAAATATTTCTTGAAAATAAATAGACTAAAAGTCCTAAAACTTGTCAAGAAGTATAATCGAGTTCTAAAATTTTCAAAAAGCATAATCAAGTATTAAAATTTGTTACAAAACTGCAATCAAATATTGGAACTTTCAAAATATGCAATTAACAAAATGACTTGATGAAATTAATTTGATTAGTTGTAAAACTTCGTTGCACTTTTTGAAAAATTATAGGATTTGATTGCACTTTGTGATAAATTTTATGACTTAATCATACTTTTCTAAAATTTTAAGACCTAATTATACTTTTGTGACAGATTTTATGATTTTCAAATACACTTATCCTTTAAAAAAACTATAATCAAAGCTTAATATAGCCAATCTTTGAGTGACTGGTTAATAATTTTTGGTATTGTTCATCGAAAACGCGGCATTGCAAATTTTGAGAAAAAGAAAATTAGGATTTGATCATACATAATGAACAATTTAAAATTCCATTACACATCATACATCATATTCAAGAAAAAAAAAATAAAGCCAAAAAAGGCATCTCCTTTGACATATCCCAAACGGCAGAAGAAAGAACAAAACACGAGGATGAGCAGCGGCAAAAGACCAGCCTCCCATTCTTCACTCTCTCTCTCTTCTCTTTCTCTCTCCTCGCCATGGCCATCGCCGCCGCTGCCACCAGCACCGCCACCGCCGCCGCATTATCCTCCCTCTCCTCCTCATCCTCCTCCCACTCCCGCCTCCTCCTGCGCGCCCCGAGGGCCCTCACCCCCCGCGCCCCCCGCCGGGCGCGGCCCTTCTCCGTCAAGGCCCTCGCCGCCCCGGCCCTCACCCAGGACGACCTCAAGAAGATCGCCGCCGACAAGGCCGTCGAGTACGTGCGCAGCGGCATGGTGCTCGGCCTCGGCACGGGCTCCACCGCCGCCTTCGTCGTCGCCAAGCTCGGCGAGCTGCTCAAGGCCGGCCAGCTGAAGGACATCGTCGGGGTCCCGACGTCGAAGCGCACGGAGGAGCAGGCGCGTGGGCTGGGGATCCCGCTCTCAATCCTCGACGATCATCCCCGGATCGACCTGGCGATCGACGGCGCCGACGAGGTCGACCCGTACCTGAACCTGGTGAAGGGGCGGGGCGGCGCGCTGCTGCGGGAGAAGATGGTGGAGGCCGCGAGCAAGGAGTTCGTGGTGGTCGCCGACGAGACCAAGCTCGTCGACGGGTTGGGCGGGAGTGGCCTCGCCATGCCGGTCGAGGTCGTGCAGTTCTGTTGGAAGTACAATCTGGTAAATGTCAATCTCTTTCGAATCCAGGGCAAGTGCTTCCGAATGTGGCGAAAAAGGCGGATTTTTTTTTTTTTTTTTTTTTTTGTTGGTAATTATGAAATTTTTGCGTTAGGAGTGGAAAAAACTTGCTTTGTGGATTTAAGATGAGTGTAGCAGAGTGGACTGTTCGATCATGAAATGGGGTTGTTAGATGGATGAAGGTAACAGGAAATCTTTGCTCCTTGACCGGTTAGATAATCGTGGTGGTTAGCGGAGTTAAAGATGAGTGTTGCAGTATTCGAATTGTGGGTTCGGTTCTTAGATGGATTGGATGTGTTCTATCGGTTAACTGGAGACAATTCACCTTGTTTCGAAGAAAATGTCTCGGAAAGAACTTGAAAATCGGCTTTGCATTTTGTTTTTCAGTCAGCAGTTATGTGAAGGTGTGACTGGAAGGCTTTGGGTACCCGTAAAATTCAAGACATGAAGCCAGAGCCTTTTAAGTACTCTTGAACATTGTTGAATAGAAACTCTGCATTACTTGTAGTTTAGAGGACTATGCATTTGCAGTACATGGTAGTCATTTTGTGTCCCAACTGAAATCGATAGAGAATTTACCTAGTAGGAATTCCTCATGATACTATTCAGTTCTTGACATTTTGAGAAGCTGATCATTTTGGGAATTCTGATATTGATAGGTGAGACTTCAAGAGTTGTTCAATGAAGAAGGGTGTGACGCAAAGCTACGGTTGAATCAAGACGGGAAGCCTTACGTGACAGATAACTCAAACTACATCGTGGACTTGTATTTCAAGACTCCAATTAAGGACGGTCCCGCTGCAGGAAAGGAGATATCTTCGCTGGAGGGAGTGGTGGAGCATGGGTTGTTCCTGAACATGGCAACCGCCGTGATTATTGCAGGAAAAACCGGCGTAGATGTGAAGACGAAGTAACATTTTTGCCCAGCAGTCACCTCGGTGAGAATTGTAATCTTCATTAGATTCAAATAGTCCGTATCTTGCATCTCTTTGATGGGTAATCATGTTCAATTTGTTGTAAACAACTCAAATGTCTAGATGGGTCCTCCCATGTTTAAAGTGTAAATCTTCCAATTTGCGGCAGCCCTTGTAATGCTTATTATCAAGCCATTTTGAGTATACTCTGCTCATCAGTTTCAGCTGTTATGATAGACGATTGCGTTCGAGGTTGTAACATGTGAGTACACTCCTGTCGACTGTTGCATATCCTTCATTTATCATTCCATGTTGCTGATAAGACTATGGAAGTGATTCAACTGAAGGGAGACAAAAACCAGAGGTTTCTTGGGCGAAGCAATTTGGCCTTTAATTTGAACCATTATTGCATTCATGCATGATACATGTCAATACTCTTTTGTTTGAGTTTCTTTAGAGGAAACTGATATTCACAAATACTGGCTATTGGTATAGAAATGGAGAGAGTGCGACTAAAAGATGGACCTGCTAATTGAGGATGTTAAGATTTCTAGTTTCATTTTCAGGATTCAGAAAATATGATGGATTCATTTTTATTAGCCGCCGTTCTCTCTGTTTGCTATTATATGGCCTATCAGGTTTTTTACGATCTATCACCTCATCAGCATCTGAATCACTCTGTGAAGATCAAATATTTCCATGAAATTATCGAGCGATGATGCAGTGCGACTGATTTCGAAAAACAGTGCTGTGTCTAGGGCATCAATAGCTCTGTTTGCTGGGCTGAAAGCTAAAAGAAAAGTGAAGAAATGCGCAATCAAGATGTTTTGCGAAACGCCAGTAATGTTTGATCCTATAATGGTTAATGTTTGATCCTATAATGGTTGCAATATAAAATTGACACCAATTTTACACAAGAATGAAAGGAGGAGTGAAAGCACTCTCTTTTATACATGTAATGTAGTGTAGTGTAGTGTCAATCATAAAATTGACATGTTCCTATAACAATTTTACACAAGAATGTCACTTCAACAAATAAAGAACAAAGTGTAACGTAAGCAATTGCACAAATCGAAAGTGAGTATAATTTATACGGCTTTAGTACAACAACACATCAAGCCTCGGTCTCGCGATGACGCCCTCTTCTAGTTCCGTAGAACTAAAGCCATGGATGCTGTGAAGATGGTCATCCACAGCAACTTCCCAGGTAGGAACACGTGCGCTGATGAGAAACAAGAAACTAGGCATTAGGTTTGGTGAAAATTTCGCTAGATTGTAGTTCACAAATGCCCTGTTTATTGTTCTTAAAGGAAGTTGATGATTTGGAGGTGTGATTATGTTTATAGCTGCCATTTCAGATTGAACTACATGGTCATCGATAAGTACTGATCATGAAGGATGGACTTCTCTTTTTTGACTTCATTGAAACCTTAGGAAGCAAGTAACTAGTCCTTGGGAGAACTTGTTTTGGCCATAAAAAAAAAAAAGATCGAGAGAGAGAGGTTTTTAGAATCTCACCATAGCTTCCGCTGTCTGATCCTGTAGCAGACGAGTTGGAAACTTTGATTCCGAGCTTTTCACAGTCATTACCAATTGCGCCTTTAGAGAATCCAACACGAGACACGTTAAAAGGAAAGTACACATGAGTGGAAAAATTGGGAATTGGTATGAATTGCAAACTCGAGTCTTTGATTATATATCTTACATTCGCTGAAGCACGGGTAGACGCTGACATTCATGAGATTCGTGTAACCGGCATCGCACTGGCAAGTGTGCTCGTAAGTCGAGGACTTTGTGCATGTTCCTCCTCCACAATATATCCAGTAGCAAGCTAAAAAGAAAACCCAGAAACCGCTTAGAATTTTTCCCACAATATGACTTATGTATAGAAAGGATGAGCGAAGTGAAGATGATTTACGATCGAAGACGGATGTGTTCTCTGGAACGGAAGGGACCGGCGGAGGCGCAGGCATGCAGGAGTACTGAACAGAACCTGCACAAAGAGAAGACTTGCAACTTAAGCATCTGTCCACATAGGCAACACAATTCATATGAACCCTCAGCATATAAGATGTATGTTTATGTGAGGTACTGCAGAGAGTCCGCAGATCAAACTCTCGAGCTTCATGTTCAAGGATTAGGTTTTCATTTATCTTCTTATAGTCTCATGATCCATGTATTTCGCCATTTAGCTTGAGCGAAAATTGGAAAATCATACTTTTTGTTCCCATTTTACTGCAGAGAACTAGTTAAATGATTTCTTGCTTCAAGGCAAGGTGTTTGCTTTATCTGCTGTTCAATTCCTGCAACCTTGTGAACACAGAGAGTGATTAGAGAAGAATGTGCTCACAGTTTGGGATGACACAGGGAAGGAACTTGTAGTCATCTTCATTGTCAAGGCGAGTCCGCTTCCAACCTGAGTTGCACTGGCATTCGAAGCCGAATGTAGCGCTAGTGTTCACGACGCACGACCCCTTTCCACATTCCACTTGGTTGCATAGCTCCTCTGCAAAATTGATTGAAACCGAGCAAGAAGATCAGTCCATTATCGGTTGTTGTTATTTCGTGAATGCGATGCAGATGTGAAAATGGGAAGCTGTTTTTGCAGGCCCCGTGTGTGGCGACAATAGCTAAGAAAGAAGAGCGGGCAATATATACCAATGAAAGGAGTCAAACTGTCAGCAGCAGTAGCAGCCATAGGGAGGAGCACAACAAGAAGAGCTAAAAAAGCCATGGTTGTGGAAGAAGCCATCTCTTCAGGAGCAGAGAAAATATGAGGGAGAGGGAGAGAGGGGAAGGGCTAGGAGGTAAGTAACGTATTTGGGCGTTGTATAAGGTTGTGGAGATTGAAATACAAAAACCTTTTCATCAGATATATATACAAAAGGAGATTGGTGACCATTGACATTGTTGTCAAGGAGGATTTGATCAGTACAGAAGCTTCTTCAGACATTAGACTACATCAACGTTTGAAACAGGTTGTTGAGGTTGTAATTTTTTTTGGGAAACTCTTCTAGAATTACAAGTTTTTCCTTAACTTTGAATTCTTGGTTGGAGGTATTATTATTTTTTTCCTTTGAATAGTTCAACAAAATACAAACATCAGTTTTCCATCGGTTCTCATGTCATGTTTGACTTCATTTTGTTTCGTTTTATAATAACACCGGACATAAGGACCTTTTGGCTTGATTGATCCTGCGAATTTTTGCAAACCACTCCAGTAATATGAATCACGTAATTGGATAGGGCACCTTCTATAGAGTAATGAGTATGAACTCTGAGATCGCTCTAAGCGAGAATCGCGGTGATATGAAGCCAAACTCTGCTCGCATCCGAATCGAATGCCGGTCCATGTAGCCAACTTGGATTGACTACCGTTTTCATTCAACCAAATCCATCCTGAATATTTAGGGGTTTTTATGAACAAGTCTGTTTGATTAAGAGCCATACAATGGTTATCTGGGTACATAGGTATTGGAAAAGTCAACAAAGGATAGCAGTTGCTTTATGTCTGAAGTCATATGGAAGTTTCCCAATCTTCAACGCCTTGATGCTTAAGATCACGGGAAAGACCGCCTTCTTTTCTAGAAGCCTATTAGACTAAAAGGACAGCTCCAAGGGGAAGGAAAAGGAGACAAAGTTGATTAAGCCGCCAGATTAGCTTAATTGATTAAATAATTAATACACAGGAGAAATGTGCGACTGTGTAATTCGAATTTTTCGTACCATGAGATGCAAATAACTCCACGATTGATTAGGTAATTCAATTAATTTTTTTAATCAGCCTATTACCTAACTCATAAGAATAGTAGAGTACTTCGTGAATTTAGATTTTACCTAGAGAAGGTAGCTTCCTTGTTGTCAAGAAAAAAAAAAATATCAATCATGTCAGCAAATAACCTTATCGTTTTTTTAGAGCCGTGAGGAGTATGGGAAAATATTTTAGGAGTAAATTGCAAAAAATTTTGTGTTTAAGTTCCCTTGAATTACACTTTCCATCCTCTTGTTTGAAAATTTGTACTTTGCACTCTTTATTTTAAAGTATTCTAGAATTTAAGTCTCGAGATATTAAAAACTCAATCATTTGCATGCTCTAACAAAAATCATGTGAATTGTAGATGTTTAGTGTTCGATTTTTCTTGTTAGGAGAGGCTTCCCAAAAATTTGGCTATTCAAGACACATGGCAGCTTTTGAAGAACTTCCTAATTAGCTACGTGCATTGCACACTTCAAATCTTTGACTTAATGGCCATCTCTTCCATGGTGATACGTCTTTTTGGGCCAAAGAAGAAGAAGAAAGAAGAAAGAAATTGTGACAAATCTGTGTATAGTCTAATGTTTCATTGATGAGACCATGACCATCGTAGTTGAGATACACACGCATTACATTTTTCTCATGCTGAATCATCCTCCTTGATGAAATGGTTTCTATCGAGTAGGTAGGTGTAAGGATTTCAACATCTCTAAATCTTTTAAGGACAGTAGGCATTAACAAGATGAAGCTACAAATCAGCCATCTCTGCCAAGTTGATTAGCATAAGGAAATCCATCAAAAATAGAGAGGAATAATATAGGATAATGCTAGGAGACCTACCACTAGTTTACCAATTCGGTGATGTGATCAAATTTTATTGACCGTGAATATGACTGTCTTTATTAATTTTGTTTGAAGAACAGTGAAGTGTTTCTTATCATATCAATATTATAGCATATGCACATCGGACAAACTTGAGATTAATATGTGTATATATGCACATACATTTGTATTTTGTCGAGATATATTGTTATCATCATGTATTCTTTGGGTCAAGGATTGCCAAGTACATAAAAATTTATATTTTTTAGAGAATTACATAAAAATGAGGAAAACAGGCTTGGAGGTGGGCGTGGGCAAAGGCAAGAGCAGCCACTTTCCCCTGTTTTTGATCAACGAATTGGTCAATTTTCCATCTTAACGTATTAGGTTAGAATTTTAGTTTTCAAGGTCGGTCTTCTAGGGTTTTTATTGTGTACTTCGGGGGAATAAGACTTTTCCATCATAATTTGATAATTAGTATCTCACTCATCTTAATCACTAATTCATGTGAATGTAGATTAATTGTGAACTTCGCGACTGAATGTAATAGCAGTTATAGTTACTGAGACGCCAATAGAGACATCGAGTGCAACAGAATATCTTCAATCTTAAGCGACCATCAATTGAACTATATACAAAATTTTTTTTCATACTTTCTATTTTGCTTTCATTCTTGCCATAATACCTAATCATACAAAGATCTTGCAATAAAAGAAAAATCTAACAAACCCAAATAAATCACTTTCAGAAACAATGTGCTGCATTTATCATTAGGATTTATCTAAGTAACAACGCTACCATAAGACCTTATCATCCGGATGTAGCTAATACAATCAGCGCAAGTAAGCACACGTCTTTCCGATTCCACGCTGTGAGAATACCAACTCACCATGTCAAAATCATATTAAAATATGGCCAAGTTCCTCAAGTTATCTCCCTTTTCAAGATTGCGATTTATTGTTTTCGACATAGTTTAAAGGACACGAGTTTGAACTTTGAAGTGGGCAAATGACCACGTAAGTTGGAACAGGTCTCCATTGGCGAACTTTGCTGTTCATTAAATAAAATGTAAGCACAAGCACGAACATCCTCGATGATTCCATGAGGACGAAATGACGAATAACTACAAGAAGAAAGCTGGATTTCGGAAGTCGAATTTCATGCGGACATAAATAAATGAAATTTCTCTCTTTGAATCTTGAAGTTAAATAAGTGTTTACTTACTCTTGTAGCAACTCCCTTTCATGGATTGGGGTTCTTCCTCAAGAACTACTTGAAGAAATGCGAAGGCCAGTGATATAGAAATTGGACCTCATAAGGAATTGGACCCCAAACAAGAGGGTTAAAGTTGACATCTGTGTCACAAGCATAGAGACGACAGAGCAAAACATGCAACTCTACACACCAAAGAGCAACAATAAGCACCACGTCAGAAAAACCTTTACTCCAGCCAAATAGTTTTTACAAAGTTAGGTTCCAAGCAACACAACCTATGATGCCCATCGGTGCCAATCTTATTTTGAGACCAAGGCAACTCTAAAAACCATGCTTAACAGAACTTGATGATTTTGATTTCATTAAACATCCAAGAGCCACCTGTAAACACAACAAATTATTCATGGACTTCAAGATATAATAGATGCAGCAGTTTGCATATAAACTGCTATAGATACTTCTGAAAATTTTTCCCTGAGAAGCTTGTTTCGTCTAAACCAAGTTCACCATCGTAAAATCCAGGAGTTGGATGAATCAAACAAAGCTACAGCACCTTTCTCCATACTTGATTGGAGAAACTACACTCAATAAAGAGATGAGAGCAATATTCGATGCTTAGATCACAGAAAAAGAGGGAGAGAGAGATCTAGTACTCCCAACAGGACAACTGTGAATCCTCTCAACAGCGGGAAGTTTATCATGTATTACTAACCAAAAAATAAAGCCAAATCTTGGCACATTAGGGGAGAACCACCCAAGTTTGTGCCAGTCAACATCAGCATCCTTGTTTCTGACAATATCCCATGCAACAAAAGTTAAGGCAACCATTTGAAGAAGCTGTGCGAAAAACAACTTTGCTTGCAGCTGAGGAACTAGCAAAAGCACACCACAAACTGCAGCTTGTATGGGAACCAACTCTTCAGACCTAGCAGCAGGCATTTCCAATGCGAATTACGTATTGCGGCTGATCCTTTGGCCTGCAGAGAAGAGAAGAGAGAAGAGAAGAGATGAGTCATAAATTATTCTCCTCGAGAATGATTCCGGCATGGTGCCACAATTCATACCAAAGAGAAATATTATCTCCATTATCCACTATTTGTATAATGCAGGGTTTGAAAATGTTCCTGACTTTTAACAAATTATTCCAAGCATAAGCAGCATCTGGTTTACAGTCAAGATGATAGCTATAGAGCCAGGCAAAACACTTACCACAACTCAACGAAATGCTCCACAGACAATTTGAAATACAAGAAGATTTCATAAATCCAGTCTTCAAATGCCCAGTCCTCCAAACTGCTTAGGACAGACAGTGTCCCATCTAGCTTTTGCTCCCTCTTTAGCGTAAGGATCTCCATTCCAAAGGGAAGCTCTACACTTTCATTCAACCATTTCAAAACATTTCTTGGGAAACAAAAATAGTGGAAACTAAAATAGATTATGAATGACAGAAACAATAAGCTGAAGTTTGTTGGCATATGAGCGGCTTTTAACTGTCCAAGCTTAAAATCTATTTGTAATTCAATGATTTTATGAGAGGCTTACAATCCTTGTCTGAAAGTCTTCCAGACAAACCACAATTACAGGAAGAAAGAACCAAACAAGAACATAGAGTTGGCCGATTGGCCAAGTTGTATGATTTGATTGCTGCATGTTAAGACAAGTTCCTTTTTCAAAACACCGTAAGCTGTTAAGAAACGTGCTAAACAATGTATATATAACGCATTTGACCCAAAAAAATGTACATATAATGTATAACTCAACACTCATCTTGCGTAGAACCAATCTCTTAGACACGCACGATGGAATGTGGACGTAATCATGTCAATGAGATAGCGGGGGATGATAACAAAAAACATAAAAGATGATAAATTTTAAACCATTGATGTGCTTTGATACAATGCTAGAAATGAACAAGTAGAATGCAGACAATTTGTTAATCCTTCAGAAGAGATTCTTTCTAGATTCTAATTATACCCCATGATCATTAGCCATGTCTTTCAAACAGCCTGTCAAAAGAAATAGCAGAAACAAATCTACCCACCCTCTAAACTTTGCCAACCTGCGACTGCAAGGCTATGCATCACTGATTCCATGAAGCAGAATATGAATAGTTATCAGAATGGAACAATGGGCAAAGATTTTGTCAAGTGCTATCCAGGACGAGAAATGCCTTCACTTGTGTATGTACTCAAACCAACTAAACCCTCCTTAATCTTGGATGCTGCATAAAATGCCAGAATGGAAGGGTTGAGACGGAATAAATCTGTCCCCCATAGATTTCGATGTGCATCACAGTATGCTCAAAAATGAGAAGATTGCATGTGTGGGAATAAGTAGTTTGTATCGGTAAATGCAGACACAAAGTTAATACCGAGTTGCTCCCACTTCTGGTGAATGCTGCAAAAGTAATTTCCGCATATCAGAATCAGAGATATAAGGGAAACTACTCAGGTACATTCCACAACTTAGTAAATGTGTTCAAATGGAGCTTTCAGACTAAAACAGGAAAGAAGATTTAAAGCACCTAACTGCCATTAACATGACACGAACTTGCTCTATCCATCCGAAGTTCTGAGCTACACTTTTTCAAGGAGATGCAACTTTCAAACGATTTTAAACTGTCTTTGCTATTAACTTACCGTATAAATTATGTCCAGACTTTAGATTCATCTAAGATCAGGGCCAAACAGACACTTACTGAATGGGGAAAGGAAACATATATACATACCTATCTCCATGAGTAATTTGAGAACCAACTAATCATAAAAAAGTTTCCACAAAAGTCAAGATCTTAAGAACAGAGCCCGCAGTGGCATGTCCCTTTGTCTCTACAATGAGGAGCAATCTCACATCTAGGGTCCCCTTCAGCATCTTCTCCTCCTAGACTTAATACCAGTGAGGCGATGGTGAAGGAAGGGTCTATAGACCTTTCTTCAGGTTGCTGGGTCGTACCAACAAACTTCACCAATGGAATTTCAATGTAATCTGAAAGGCAAGCAAGATTTAGAGAATCTTTGAGAATGAGACAGAGCACAGTGATGACAAAAGAAGTGGATGAGTGCAGAAAACTGATAGAATGCAGAAATAAGCTGAGAATCCAAATTTAAATGCAACATGCCATTAATGACATCCCAGATTTTTATTTCATTTTTGCTGGATTGAAGAGATTATGCAAAGCATTTCAATGGATAGGGGAACCGATGCCAAATCTGAGAAGAGAAGTGACTACGAGGAGAAGAGTAGAGTAGGTGGAGTAGTAAATGGCAAGATTGATACCTTATTTTAATGACATCTTCATGAGATGGAGACGGTGATGGAATTGAGGATGATGGAGAAAGATGAAGCATAGGTGATTAAGGTGCAGACAACAAAGGAGAAGGATGCGATGATGGAAGGGGCATTTTTCACAGCCCCTAGTTTTGCCCAATTGCTATCTACAAAAATTAAAAACACCCTTTTTAAAGTAACATAATGTTTCCAATGAGTTATAAATTACAAAAGATACTTTGGCCAGCGGAGGAAGAGAAGATTCACAAATTATTCTCCTTGAGAAATGATTCTGGCAAGATCTCAGCATGGTGTCACAAATCAAATTAAGAGAAATATTATCTCCATTACCGATTATATATCTAATGTGGGGTTTCAAAATATTCTCGACTCTTAATGACTTCTTCAAAGCATAAGTGGCATCTGGTTTGCAGTCAAGATAATAGCTATAGAGCCAGGAAAAACATAGAGACCACATCTCAACAAAATACTCCACAAACACTTTAAAATATAAGCAATACTCCACAGACACTTCAAAATATAAGCAAGATTTCACAAATCCAGTCTTTGAATGCCAATGCCTTGAAACTTCTTAGGAGGACAGACAGCGTCCCATCTGAGTTTTGCTCCCTCTTTAGTATAAGGATCTCCCTTCCGAAGAAAAGCTCTACACTTTCGCCAACCATTTGAAAATCTTTCTTGGGCAACAAAAAGAGTTGACACTAATACTTAACCGCACTATGAATAATAGATTTAATAAGTTGAAGTTTGCTGGCATATGAGGGGCTTTTAACTGTCCAAGCTTTAAATCTTGTTGTAATTCAATGATTTTTTTGAGAAGCTTATAATTCCTATCTGAAAGTCTTCCACAATTACTAGAAGAAAAACCAAACAAGAACATAGGGTTGGCTGATTGGTCATGTTGTTTGATTTGATTGCTGCATGTTAGACAAATACATTTTTTAAAAGCTTAATCTATTAGAAAACTTGCCAAGCAATGTATATAAAAAGTATAACTTAACATTCCTCTTGAGTAGAACCGATCCCTTACACACAACAGAATGTGGATGTAATCACGTCAATGGGATAACCAGGGAAATGATAACAAACAACATATCACATGAGAAATTTTAAATCATTGATATGTGTTTTGATAAAATGCTAGAAATGAACAAGTAGAATGCGGACAAGTTGTTGGATATGCGGACAATATGCTAAATCATTCAGAAGAAATTCTTTTTAGGTTCTGATTTACCCCATGATCATTACCCACCTTTTAAGCAGCTTTTAAACAGCCAGTCAAAAGAAATAGCAGAAACAAATCTACTCACCTTTAAACTTTGCCAACCAGCCACTACAGAGTCCAGGGCTAATCTTGGATGGTGAGTAAAATGCTGGAATGGAAGGGTTGAGCCACAATAAATCCGTTTCCCCATAGATTCCAACGTGTGTCACAGTATGCTCAGAAATGAGAAGATTGCATGTGTGGGAATAAGTACTTTGTATTGGTAGATGCAGACGGAGAGTTAATATCAAGTTCCTCCCACTTCTGGTGAATGCTGTAAAAGTAATTTTTGCATATCAAAGTCAGAGATATAAGGGAAATTAGTCAGGCACATTCCACAAACTCTGTAAATGTGTTCAAATTGAGTCTCCAGCCTAAAACAGGAAAGAGGATTTAAAGCACCTAAACTGCCATTAAGATGACATAAATTTTCTCTATCCATCCGAAGTTCTGAACCGCTCTTTTTCGATGTGATGCAAGTTTCAAACATGTTCAAACTTGTCCTCGCTATCTATTTATCATATAAATTATGTCCAGACTATAGATTCGTCTAGTGAATTGAAACATCGGGGAAAACTCGGGGAAAACAGACACTTAATGAACAGGGAAAGAGAACATATATACATACCTCTATCCCCGTGAGTAATTTAAGAACCAACTCTAATCATGGGAAAGAGTTCCCACAAAAGGTCAAAGATGTTAAGAACAACGGAGCCTGCAGTGGCATCTCCCCTCTTCGTCTCTACAATGAGGAGCAATCTCACATCAAGGGTCCCCCCTTCAACAGCATCTTCTCCTCCTAGTCTTAGTACCGGGGAACTTCACCGATGGGAATTCCAATGTAATCTGAAAGGCGAGCAAGATTGAAAGAATCTTGGAGAATGAGGCGGAGCACACCGAGAAGGAAAGAATCGGAGGAAAAGTGATGCCAAATCTGAGAAAGAGAAGTGACTACGAGTATTGAAGAGTAGTAATCGGAAAGATCGATACCTATTTTAATTGAAACATATTCATGAGATGGAGATGGAGATGGAGATGGAGGTGAGGACGACGACGGAGTGGAGAGCCGAAGCAGCGGTGGCGATGGAGGTGCACACAACAACGGGGGAAGGACACAGATGATAAAAGATCAATACTTGTTTTCAAGTAATTGACTTGTGGTAGTCATCACTCAATATGACTTTTGGGATTTCGCGGATGAGGGGCCAATAGCGGCCGGTCCCTTTCTTGCATCGCTCCTCCAGAATCGGGCAATTGTAGATAAAGAGGCATTCGAGGGAGGGAGGGAGGCCATCCTGGGGCAACTCCCTCAGCTTCGAGCATCTTTCAATTTGTAAGGTCCGGAGGGAGGGAGGGAGACTGCTGGACAGTCTTTCCACTTCCCCATATCATCAATAAAGAGAAAGGTCAGAGAGGAAGGGAGCGGAAGCACAAGATCCTCCTCCTCTCCCACTTCTCCCACGCTGCCCATGATCGATAGAAGTTTAAGGGAGGTGAGGGAGGTAAACCGCTCCCTCATCGGCTGCTTCATATTCTTGCATACCCTTACCACAAGACTCTAGCTGGGGCGGCAATCCTCCATCAGGGAAGTGCGTCAAACTCTCACACCCCGAAATTGATAGAAATTGAAGACTCGTGAGTCGATGCAACTGATTAGGTAACGATTTTATCTTCGGACAATCCTCAAGCCTAAAAATCGAGATGTTGGGGGGAAGAGGGGGGAAGCACTCCAGCTCCAGTGCAGGACACTTCCCCAAATACAAGAAAGTGAGCCGAGATAGCTTGTGTAGACCCTGGGGTAAGCTTCTCAAATTCTCAAGACCCAAATTCCAATCTCTTGAAGAGACTGAAGAGGTTCTAGATTTATCTCCGCAAGTGATTCCACTCCCCTGCAGTAACCAATGTCAAGTCTCTTGAGGGTCGTGGGTAAAAATATACCCTCGCTGAATGGAGAGGATGACAAAGAATTGCATCCGGAGATTATTAAGTATTGTAGACAAGATATAATGTCATTGCTGGTATTGCTAGTGCTGCTGCTTGGTTCATCTAGATGAGCACTTAATCCTCTGGGTAAAGATTGCAACATCTCGCAATCCTCGATGACTAATGATGTCAGAGATGTTGGTATACCTATTTCGAGGAAGGACACGAGTTTTGGACAACCACTAATCATCAAGTCTTTAAGAGAGGAGAGGGTGTACATCTTGCTTGGGAGCTTCTCTAAATTGATGCAATTTTCTAATTCGATAGTCTCAAGATTGCTAGGCAGCTTTATATCATTTTCTTCAGCCACAAAATATATGAACTCCGAACAACTACGTACGACTAATCTCTTCAGACAATTGAGATTCCGAATTACATCTCCGTCTTGCCATAGATATTTTAACTTTGCACACTTTTCAATCTCCAACTTCTCTAGCTTGATCAAGGAGCTTGTAAACTCATGATTTAAGCAAGTGAGTTCAGCAACATCATTTATGTTTAGGGTAGTATGAGATGCTGGGTTTACCAAACTATGCAGCACCCTCTCATTACAACCTTTGAATTTTAATTCACTGAGAGATGGAAGGCTATTGAAAGATGGCGAGGCTTCCATACGCGGACATGAGTTAATTTTGAGCTTTACAAGGGAGCTTAGTTGACTAGGCAATCTTCCGATCAGCATAGGGCAATCCTGAATGACGAGATGCTCAAGGCGAGGGAATACAACTCCAACTTCTTCAGCGTCGATGCAATGAGACCAGTCCTCCCACAATGGCATGCCCTTGAATTCCAAAGTTAACAAGGATGGAAAAGGACTTTTACTTCCATAAAATTCAGACCCTACCATGCATATTGCATTTAAACCTCCGATGAACAATTCTTTCAACGAAGATAGCTGCCCGAGCGATGGTAATTCTTTGACCCTTTGACACCCATGTAAATGTAAATGCATTATGTTAACATGTGTAGGACTACCTAACCAAGATGGGAATTTTAGGCCACCATAGGAGGATATTTCAAGATGTGCAAGGTTTTGGTGAGGGCAAAGAAAGTCAAGGACCTTTGTTTCAAGCTCTTCATTCCGGAAACTTTCAAAATTTGTGCACCATTGCACGTTCAACCGGCATATTCCCTCCTTCATGAGTAAATTGGCATCTTTGGCTTCTCTAGCTTCTTGAACTTTATGCAAATCAGAGATGCACAATTCCTCTTGCAGGTTCTTTAGGTTTTTTAACTCATTTAACCTTGACCCATTTTCCGTTCCAACTATAAACTTGGACAAGATCTCAAGACCCAACAAATTACCTATATTTAGTGGCATTGCTCTTAGATTTGGAGTATTGGTAATGTCAAGAAATCTTAGATTGATCAGTTTTCCCATACCTTCAGGTAATTTGATAAGCTCGTGACAGCCTTGCAATATTAAAGCTTCTAGATTGTGCAATGCAACAATCGACTTTGGAAGGGTTTCAATATGAGTACGTGATAGATTAAGGTGCCTTAGGTGCCTTAGTTTGCCAATGCATTCCGGTACCTCCCTAATGTTATAGTGACTCAATGAAAGCACCCTTAAGTATTTCAATACCGACAACAAGTAATGTAGCACTTTCTGGGTCACATAGGAAGACCGATGTTGCTTCTCTAACGATATGAAGCTCCTAAGTCCCTGCATTCGATGATATATCTCGAATCTTTCTGGCATACAATAATTGCTTGGAAGGAATGAGGCGTGACGAGCTAAAGATGCATTATTGTGATCATCCACAAACTCAAATTCCCCCGAGATATAATGGGATGCACCTGCAACTAGCTTTGCCAGGTCATTCACAAGATCATGCATTAAGAATTCTAATCCATTGCTACTTGACTTTTGAAATAACGACCTATCTACTAGCTCGTTGAAATAATTCAAACCTGTATTCCATTGACTCTTTGCTTCTTTTCTGTCCACCAAGCCCTCTGCAATCCACCAATGAATTAACTTGTCCCGTTGGATTTCATAGTCCTTGGGAAATATAGCACAGTAAGCGAAACATCTCCTTAGATTGGAAGGGAGATGGAGGTAGCTAAGTTTCAAAGCCGGAAGGATGTCATTTCTTTCTTTCGGTAGATCCCAAATCTTGCTGTTCAATATAGCTTGCCATTCAGGGGGACCAACTTTAGTGCGTAGCAGCCCAGCCAATGTCTTCACAGCTAATGGCAACCCTTTGCATTTTTCCACTATTTTGAGACCTAATGCTTCAAGATAAGGATGATAATCAAAATTTTTTACTCCAAGAGCATGAAATGCAAACAGAGTCACGCAAGCTTTTGGTGACAACTCTTCGAGAGTAAATGGTCGAGCATCGGCTATTTTTCAGCAACGTGAGGAATTACGGGTCGTGACAATGATTTTGCTTCCCTTTGCTCCCGATTCAAAAGGCTTCAAGAGGATAGTCCAGTTTCCATAATTCTCGTTCCAAACATCGTCCAAAACGACAAGAAACTTTCTCCCCGAAAGGTTTTGTTTGAGCTTATCCTGAAGCCAATCCAGGTCCTTATCTTCACAAGACAAAGTGCAGTCGATTTTTTGTAGGATACTCTTTGTAATAGCAAGCATGACGAAATCATCAGAAACACAAGTCCATGCTTTTACATCGAAGTAGCTGGTCACTCTGGCATCATTGAAGACTTGCTGAGCCAAAGCTGTCTTCCCAAGACCCGCCATCCCTACGATGGGAATCACTCTTATGTTTGTAGTTGTTCTATCATCTTCTTCTTCGGTTAGTAATTTGAGAATCTCCATTTTTTTATCTTCCCTACCAACAAAACAACCCTCAATCAAATGTGTAGTTGGAATTGGCTTATCCTGTAAACGATTTGTTGATCGCTTCTCGTTATTCTCTCTTAGGTTCAGACTGTCTTTTTGAGTTATGATCTCCAGTAATTTGGCATCCATCTCTTCCATCTTAGATCTCCTTTTGTGGTTGAGCATGAATTCTCTCGGACTTAATCTGAAGCAACAATTGGAAAGAAGGGAATGCGCCTTGCTAGTGTTGGATTCTGCCTTGGACTTGCTTTCAGCGGATTCTGTGACGAACTCATCAAGCAAATCTTCGATGTCATAGGCCAAGTTTCTAAGATCTTCTAGCCATGACTTCACCCCGAGATGGCCGGTGAGTTGCCTATCCTCTGCATCATCCAACACCTCCTTGATACTCTCCAGTATCTTCTCCCATTTCTTCAACCGCATATCAATCCCCTCACGCCGTGCAAAGTTGAGGAGCTCCGGAGAGGCCAACCTATCGAACAACACCTGAAGAAAGGCGCCGAGAAAGAGCTCTGTGATGGGCATGGCTGATTTGTGAGCGGTAGAGGACTAAACAAGAGTGCCCAGAAGGGTTGAATGAAAGTGTGCAGAGCGGAGAGGAAACAAAAGTTACTCCGGCCAGGACAACAACATCAAATAATGGAGCGAATCAAAAGACTTTTTAAGCACAAAGGGCTCTTTCTTTCTCGGAAGAAGCTGCCGTTTCATTTCATCATGTCCCTTTTGATTTAATTTCATTTTTGTTGCCTCAATTTCTCTGAAGCAAGTTGGTCGGAAATGGGACAAAAGTCTTGAAATTATTAAAGCCACCAAAGGTTCAGAAGTGAAAGAAGTGGGCCCGTATCCAACCCAACCCCGAAACTTCTGCTTTATCAGTGTTCATCAGTTTTCTCTCACCACCCCCATCACACTATTCCCAAATGCACCCATCCACCATCATCATGCATCACCTAAATCACATGGCATCATATTTTCTAAAGCAGCCTCATGAACCCCATCCCGTTATCAAATAATGGGGCGGTTGCTAAGGGCGTGCATGGAAACCTTCCAAAGAAACGTTTTTGGAACACTTCTGTACGGATTTTGTTCGGGAACAAAAAAGAACAAACGCGTTTGGTTGCGTTTCTGTTTTTTTTTTTTTCCGGAACAAAAAAAGAAACAAAATTGTTGTTTCTTGTTCCAGAAACAAAAATGAAGAAATGTTTTTCTCTTCTCTCTTCTTCTTCTTCTTCTCTTCTTCTTTTCTTCTTCTTTTTTTCTTTCGCAGGCCGCCGGCCTCGCCATGGCCGGCGACGCCCTCGAGGGTCGGCGACCTCGCCGCGTTGCGTCGCGGCCCCGGCGAGCCCGAGCGTCGCCGGCGTGGGTGAGGCCGAGCCTCGCCTTGGGCCGGGCGAGCTCGGGCTCGCCGGATTGGGGCGAGCTCGAGCTCGCCTCGCCGCGGCGACGCCGAGCCTCGCCTTGGTTGGGCGAGCTCGGGCTCGCCAGATCCGACGAGGCCGAGCCTCGCCATGGCCGGGCGAGCTCGAGCTCGCCCAGATCCGGGCGAGGCCGAACCTCGCCGGGGCGGCGACGCTCGGCCTCGCCGGATCTGGGCGAGGCCGAGCTCGCCCGGCCTAAGGCGAAGCCGAGCCTCGCCCAACCACGGCGAGTCTCGCGTGGCTAGGAGAGAGGCTGGGCCTCGTCGGCCGAGCCACGGAGGCGGTGACCAGAGCCGAAAAAAAAAAAAGAAAAAAAAGAAAGGAAAAATGAAAAATAAAAATGAAAATGTTTAAAAATTAAAAGAAATAAAAAGAATAAAATTTACCAAACGTGTTTCTAATCATTTTTTATTCTCGAACAAACGTTACCAAACACATTTTTGTTCAAAAATTGTTTAATGTAAACACTTTTTTTTTTTTTGTTTACGTTCTCCCAACAAAAAGAAAAAGAAACATTACCATTCGCATCCTAAATATACTTAATCTATGTAAATGTATCATCATAAGCACTGATCAAATGGGTCCTAACCCCACTATTCTATGTAACATGAAAATCCCATACATTGAAAGCTACAAAATTTTTGTTGTCAATTTCTCAACATGTCAAAAAACATTCGATAACACAATCATTTTTAAATGATGATAAGAAAGAAAAGGAAAGTTGCTACTTTTTCTTCAATTCCATGATTGTCACCTAGATAAGCTCTCTCAAGAATATATAATCGGATTAGATTAGATGGAAAAATAGCAGGTAGTTATTGGTTGAATTGACTCTTCAGCATCTTCTCCCATTCCTTCAACCGCGTATCAATCCCCTCACGCCATGCAAAGTTGAGAAATTCGACAGAGGCCAACCTATCGAACAACACCTGAAGAAAGGCACCAAGAAAGAGCTCCGTGATGGGCATGGCTTGGTTTGTGAGCAGCAGAGGACTAAACAAGAGTGTCCTGAAGGGTTGACACAAAGTGTACAGAGCGGAGAGGAAATAGAAGTTCTTCCGTCCAGGACAACGGCATCAAATGATGGAGCGAATCAATGGACTTATTAAGCAGTAAACTGCTCTTTCTTTATCGGAAGAAGCTGCAGTTGCATTTCATCGCGTCTCATTTGATTTAATTTCATTTCTGTTGCCTCAATTTCTCTGAAGCAAGTTGGTCGGAAATGGGACCAAAGTCTTGGAATCGTTCAAGCCACCAAAAGTTCAGAAGGTAAAGAAGTGGGCCCCGTATCCAACCCAACCCCGAAACTTCTGCTTTCTTGTCGTTCATCAGTTCTCTCTCACCACTCCCATCACACAATTCCCAAATGCACCCATCCGCCATCACCATACATCTCATAGCTCATATGGCATCACGGTTTCGTTGATGCAGTCTCATGAACCCGATCCCGTTGTCAAATCGTGGAGCAGTTGTTACATAAATTTAGGGTGCGTTTGGCTGCACCCTATTTCTTCCTAACATAAATTTTCGTTTTTTGTTAACAAAAAAAAGTAAACACGTTTGTGTGGTTTCGCTTTTTGTTCTTTGTTCCCGTGAACAAAAAAAACAAAACAAGAAAACAAAAAAATTGTTTCTTGTTTAAAAACAAAATCTAGAAATACTTCTCTTTTTTCATTTTTTTCTTTTCTTCTTCTTTTTTTTTCTTTTTTTCTTTGGCCGGCGGCCTCGCCCGGCCCACGACGAGGCTCGCCGGCCCCCCTGGCGAGGCCGAGCTCGCCCGGCCGGCCGGCGAGGCTCGGCCTGCCACCACGCGCCGGAGTCGGGCGTCAGCCGCGGTGGAGGCCGAGCTCGCCGGCCGTCGGGCGAGCTCGGCCTTGCCGGATGGCGAGCTCGAGCTCGCCTGGGCCACGGCCAGCTCGGCCTCACGGGGCCGGCGAGGCCGAAGCTCGCCCGACGGCGGCGAGGCTCGGCCTGCCCGCCACCGCTAGGTCGGCGTAGCTGGCGGTGGTCCCCGGCGAGGCCGAGCCCGCCGCCGCCGGGCGAGCTCGGCCTTGCTGGATCCGGGCGAGCTCGAGCTCGCCCAGCCAAGGTGAGGCCGAGCCTCGCCCGGCCACCACCAGCTCGGCCTCACGGGGGCGATCGGTCAAAGAAGAAAAAAAAAAAAAGGAAAAAAATAAAGAAAATAGAAAATAAAATAAAAATATTAAAAAAATAAAAAAATTATACAAATTTACCAAACGTGTTTTATTTATTTTTTTGTTCCCAACAAGTTTACCAAACACGTTTTGTTCAGAAATTGTTAAGAACAAACACTTTTTTATTTTTCGTTCCCTAGAACAATTTTTAAATGTAAACACAACCAAACGCACCCTTAATCTATGTAAATGTATAATCATTGAACACTGATCATATGGGCCCCAACTACTATTTTGCGTAACACGAGCCCCATACATTGAAAGCTGCAAAATTTTCGTGTCCATTGCTCAATAAAAAAAATTATTTTTGAATGATGATAAAAAAATTTTTAAAAAAAATGTTAGTTTCTCTTTAAGTCTGTCATTATCACCTAGATATGCTCTCCCAAGAATATATAATCATATTATATTAGATGGAAAAGAAAACCGGGTGGTTATAGATCGAATTAAATTACAAACCTTCAAGCTTCAATTTGTTTTTTTCCCCTTTTTAGCAAGCAACAATGATCACGTCATAGATTATATCATAGCAAAGCTTCCTTGGTCAAAAAATATACATGTTTATTGTTTTATCCCAGTTAAAGAGGAGCAACCTAACTTCAATATACCCACCTGCCGTTCAAATAGGTGGAATTTAATATATACTTACACGTAATGCCCATCCATCTCTATTGTTGTTCTTTCCGTTCCTTCCCCTAATAATGGCAGACAAAAAGCTGGTTTAAGACTAAAACCTCATCATCCATCTTCGTACATATACTTGTCTTGATTTAGGGGCAATCAGCAATAGTCTTTCTTTAATATTTTTAGTTTTTTTTTTTGGTCGGATTTTGATATTCAGTTTCGACTAGAGATGATTTAGAGCAGTCCGCTACCAATTACCAAGAAATAGATTGGTGTTTAGTTAAGGCATTAACTATGATTAGGGTATAGAGTTCCATGGTCCCTACCTATCTCCTCTTTCTTCCTCATGTTTGGGTCTTTATTAAGGTTCTAAATTGTTGGATGAATGGTATTAAATCTCAGCCGTTGATAATAACATATTCCTGTAAAAAGTTCCCGGTGTTTCTTTCTCCGTTGATTGCTCTTCGTGGCTCTCCCTCCTTCGTCCTTTTTTTGCATTCAAATCTGTTTTGCTTTTCCTCATTCCATATATAAATAAATGTTTGCCCAACGAGCTATTATAAGAATCGAGGAAGTAGAGATGATTTGCATAAAGAGACAAAGTGGATGAACAAGACAACCTCTTTATCCTCTACAATGGTGCATGGAGATGTTTTTATTTAGGGTGGAGAGATTTCTTTAAATTATTTCGTTCATTAATATTGCATAATTTTATCCTGTATTACTTTTTTTAGTAAAATGAATGCCAAATCTACATATGGAATATATACTCTTTGAGCTACAATTTCTATAAGGACCTTGCTGGGCTGACGGCAATAACGCTGCCTTTTCAACCACACAAATTTCAGAGAGAATCTGAACAAAATTTTCTTAGAATTTGGACAATTCAATAAAAATTAACGAAAGGGAAATATATTTATGCCTGTGGACTTTTTTTAACAGCTTTGATTAACTATTCAAATGTAAAACTCAATCCTTCATAGTGTACTTGCAACAATATTTTCACATGTTATTGACATAAAGAAAGTCATCTTAGTAATCCACACATGTATTTCACTAATTTAATTACATTCCAAGACATTATAGAGTAAGTTAAAAATTTTGTACACTACAATCAGTCTCGTTGTGTTGTTGAATGTAGACACAATATATATTTATCTAGTTAAGATATGTTAAATTGAAATTTGACTAGCATGGTGAAAAAGTTGGGCTATACAAAATATAAAAAAGGGAAGTGAGGCAAAAAAATTAATCAAACAAATTCAATACTATACATTTTTAAATAAATTTCAATTTTGGATAGTTACAAAATGATCATGTTTTTGGTTTTTGAGTTAACTTGGATTGGTTTGGCTTAAGTTGAATTTATCAATGCTTTAAATTGTATAAATAATTATTCAAGGGCTAATTTTGGTAATTGTTTTAATTTTGTTAAATGATGAATATAATCTTTTACGACTATAAGTATGAAAAATGTTTTAAATAGTGATGTTGTCAATAGAAATCCTAAATTTATTTGTCTTATAATAAAAATGTTTGGACTGGTCTTTCTACATGAAATGTAAAATATTTCATGTTGATAATGCTTTCAATAAAACTCTTTAAATTCCTTAGGATTTTTCTATTTTCTTTTTTACTTAATTTATTTTTTTAATCTAAGCTTGTGGTTAGGGGAGCAACGTTACTCTCCAAGGAGTAACGGTGCGGTCACCTGATATCATTATTCTTTCTATTATGTGCACAATCAGCATAAATAAATAAAAAGCTTCCATTCCGGGGCTACAATATTTATACGTACACGATGACTTGATTTTGGATTACATGGGGTATGTTTTACCATCGATTAAAACCATTTTTATTACTGAATTAAGAGGTTGCTTTTTCTAGAATATTTGTTATTGTTATTTGCAAGACAATTCGTATAGATTTCGGGACTCTATATATAAATATAGGGATAAGTGCATTGGAAGTCCTAAAATTTGTCATAAAAATACAATTAAGTCCTAAAACTTTCAAAAAATACAATTATATCCTAAAACTTGTCACAAAGTGCAATTAACTCCTACATTTAAAAAAGTGCAACCAAATCCTAAAACTTATTAAAGTGGTTCAATCTAAGTCCTTCCATTAATTGTACTTTTTGAACATTTTAAGACTTGATTGCACTTTTCGAGACAAGTTTTTGTGAGAAATGATGGTTTAGGGACATAACGAAGCTCTTCTATTGTCATCAAGAAAGCCTTTATTCGAGACAAGTTTTTGTGAGAAATGATGGTTTAGGGACATAACAAAGCTCTTCTATTGTCATCAAGAAAGCCTTTATGAGAGAAGGTTGATGGATATTTGAATCATAAAAAAAATTATAACAATTGATTAAAGAACGTGTCTAAGTTTGTTTGATATGATCTAACCAAAAAAAAAAGTGTTTGATATGACAATTTCATGTTAATAGTAATGTCTACTTCATACGATCGTAGTATGGCGTAAAAACAAAATAACCTAAGTCTCTTCTTTTTTTTAGGGAGTTTCATTAGTTATTGTATTTCCAGAGAGAACGATTCCAGATCGTCATAGTAATATGCCAACCCTAAACTCTCTAAACATTTTTTAATCTTCACTAACTCATCTCCAAAATATTTATTAACCACCCGAAGATGCCAATATATTACTTCTCTATTTTCATTGCCCTTTTGCACAAATAATTTATTAATTACTCCCTCTCTTTCTCCATATATTATACTTTTCAATTTCTTTGCTATTTTATTTTAGTTTGCATGTTATTGTTATCCTTTTCTCACATGAGTGTTTTTTAATTTCATGTTGAAGAAAATTCAAAGATTTTTCAAAAGATTTTATAAATAATGAATTGTCTCCTTATGTATGATTTATAAGAGAAATTGTCACTTTGCTTTTTTATTTATTTATAATTCTCTTGAAAATTACGGAAATATCCCTTACTTAATGATACTTAGAAGTCAAATAAAGAATCTCAAATCTTTTTAATTCAAATTTGATTTATGTACATCGTTACAAATATATATTGTGTTAACATGTGCCGCGCATAGACGAAACGAGTGGATAAAAAATAGGTGGTGGTTAAGACGAAATGAGTGGATAATAAATAGGTGGTGAGGCTCCTTGTGGAATTTAGAAGGGTTCTCCTCATTGGTCTTTGCGCAACTGATGGACCACGAATTGTCTCGGTTCGACAGTGTCATTGCTAGCAAATATCCTTCATTGACCGGGTATTCGATAAAATACTTTCTCTACTAATATTTATGTACCTTCAATCTTGTCATCTTGTACTTTTTCCCTCTCCTTGGCACAGTACTTCGTGTTGTTGTCTGGCCGCCATTTCATGAACCAGTTAAGGACAGGGTGTCAATCTGACCCAGAAAAGAAAAAAAAGGGCAGGATGTAAAAGATCATTGTTTACGGAGAAATTACAAGGTCCCTGTTAAAACGCGGTTCTATTATGGATAAGGTGCATCCTCTGTAGGGTGATGTGCATGAGGGAAGTGCATGCTTCTCGTCATGATCCATGCTCTCGTTTAGGTCAAGTGGGCGGTCCTTAGAGGCCAACTGCATCATTCTTAGGATCAAGTAAACACTTGTTATGATCAAGAGTGAACTCATTCAGGCTTCTAAAAGAAAACTTACCTCTTTCGATAAGGAGCATGTCCATCCACAGGTTGATGTTGATAGGGCAACCATAATATTCTTACCGCACTATAGCTGGTGTGCGCTTTCTATAGTTGTAGGGACCGATTAATTCAAACTAGTGGTTGTGTCTAGTACAATCATTTGCAAAATAGAGATGATATTTTTTTTCCATTAATTTTACCGTTAGTCAAAATCCAGTATAAGTCTCAAACAAAAATCCTTAAATTAGTCCGGGAAAAAAAAACCTTTCCCACACAGAGCATTTCGACTCTTTGGTGCCTTAGGTCAAAATTGCAGCAGTCGCCATCCATCTCGCAAGCAAAGTCGAAAAAGGACCTGGAGCTCACAAACATCGTCAATGCAAGCGGTCGCAAGTTATCCATTAATGCTTTGCTCAGCCCCCGAACCATGCTCTGCCCTTTAACTTCAGGAAAGGCCAAGATTGAGTGTAATCTTGCCCTCCCGTTTCTCCAACAAATAGTGTCTTGGCCCTTTCAATGATAGCAAAATAACAAAAAGTACAGTAAAACCAATTTATTAAATTGGAATATTATGAACTTGTCAAACTTCTCTTTAATGTTGCATATGACCATT
Organism: Eucalyptus globulus; assembly: GCA_014182545.1. Lineage (NCBI taxonomy): Eukaryota > Viridiplantae > Streptophyta > Magnoliopsida > Myrtales > Myrtaceae > Eucalyptus > Eucalyptus globulus. The sequence continues at coordinate 32,563,426 of CM024718.1, read as the reverse complement.
TGTTTAAAGGTCCATTTGCAATATGTTATATAATTCGGTATATCATTCTATTTGACCGTGAACTTAGTCATCTCCACAAATGGAGATCGTCGACTAACATCGGTGATATTCCGACAAATTGACTCGTTGTTTTGACTACTGACTGATTTGATACTCAGCTCCTCCGTTTTTTACTTGGCTTAAGTAGTTTAGACTCGAAAATATTTGTCATAGTGCATGTGAAGATATATCATCCTTCAAACATGAAATTGAGCATGAGAAAATTGATGGAGAATTCACTTCGACCAAATGTTATTCTATCAAACATTATCTTATTAAGACATGACCAAACACAACCATAGAAGTTAGGTAGTTTAAGCAGTGAGTTTGGAAAGGTGGCTTAGTGATAGGAACAATATTAAAATATCGCCATTCTTCAAAGCTTCAATATTGAATGTTACATCTTCACATGCAAAGGACGCTAGGCAGAGAGAATGAATGCAGGATTAGATGAAACGAGTCAGGTTTCGCCATTGAGGACGAATTCGATCCCTGAGATGATTTTCCACAAAAATGCACGTCGGTTTTGCCGGCGAAGTTCAAACCTGATCAACATTGTTTCCGTGCAATTGCATAGAGTTGATTTCTGTATCCTCTATTGTGGATTTTGAAGGGCGTAAGGAGGGTGACCATAATACCACGACTCGGAAATTAACCTCAGCAAGTCCTTTAAATACTTGAAATCTGTTTGTTCTTTCTAGTTCCCCCATTCCTAACATGTTTAGTCCACCAAATGCCGGCTCCATTTCACTCCAGTTTAGGACTTCAATAACTTTCCTATCTCGCCAACGTATGTAATGTAGCACATATTTACAGATCGGTCGCAACTCTCTAATCTGTGATCAATCTCCAAAAAAGAGGGTGGAAAAAAAATTATTTCATAGATACTCCAGTTACAGCCTTCTCATCGTTTTCTAATTTAAATTTCGTATAATATAATAGATGAAGCACTATCATGGAGATATATACATTCTTCAAAAGCTATCCAGCTGCAATCACTAACTCATCTCCAAAACATTTATTAACCACCCGAAGATGCCAATATATTACTTCTCTATTTTCATTGCCTTTTTGCACAAATAATTTATTAATTACTCCCTCCCTTTCTCCATATATTATACTTTTCAATTTCTTTGCTATTTTATTTTAGTTTGTATGTTATTGTTATCCTTTTCTCACATGAGTGTTTTTTAATTTCATGTGAAGAAAATTCAAAGATTTTTCAAAAGATTTTATAAATAATGAATTGTCTCGTTATGTATGATTTATAAGAGAAATTGTCACTTTGCTTCTTTTTTTATAGTTCTCTTGAAAATTATGGAAATATCCCTTACTTAATGACACTTAGAAGTCAAATAAAGAATCTCGAATCTTTTTAATTCAAATTTGATTTATGTACGTCGTTATAGATATGTATTGTGTTAACATGTGCCACGCATGCAAGATTCTACTGGTTAAGACGAAACGAGTGGATAATAAATAGGTGGTGGTTAAGACGAAATGAGTGGATAATAAATAGGTGATGAGGCTCCTTGTGGAATTTAGAAGGGTTCTCCTCGTTGGTCTTCGCACAATTGATGGACCACGAATTGTCTCGGTTCGACAGTGTCATTGCTTGGAAATAATAGGTGGTGAGGCTCCTTGTGGAATTTAGAAAAGTTCTCCTCGTTGGTCTTCGCGCAACTGATGGACCACGAATTGTCTTGGTTCGATAGTGTCATTGCTTGGAAATAATAGGTGGTGAGGTTCCTTGTGGAATTTAGAAAAGTTCTCCTCGTTGGTCTTTGCGCAACTGACAGGCCACGAATTGTCTCAGTTCGATAGTGTCATTGCTTGGAAATGATAGGTGGTGAGGCTCCTTGTGGAATTTAGAAAAGTTCTCCTTGGTCTTCACGCAACTGATGGACCACGAATTGTCTCGGTTTGACAGTGTCATTGCTTGGAAATATCCTTTATTGATAGGGTATTCGATAAATTAGGCCATGTTTGGTAACCATCCAAATAGGGCCAAATTCTGATTCTTTGTTCCCGAAATCAATTTGGGCCTAAAATCGCATTTGGTAAAATTTTTGTTCCCGGGAACAAATTTGTTTCCGGGAATAGATTGGAAATAATCAAGAACCAAAAAAAAGTTGATTCTTGTTTAACGACTGAGAATCAAAATCAAGAATTTTTTTTCTTTCTTCGGCCATCTCACGACCGCTGTCCACCACCGCCCCCGCCGCCGCCGCCGGTCCGGCGAGCTCGTGAGGCTTGCCCAGCCATCGGCAAGGCTCGGACTCCCCATATTCGGCGAGGCCGAGCCTCGCCGAGGCTGGGTAGGGGCTATGCAAGCACCGCGACGCCCAGCCCCACCGATGGCCAGGCGAGGCTCGCCCAACCCCGCCGGTGGCCTGGTAGGCCTCGCCCAGCCCCAGCGAGGTTGGCCTGGCCACCGGCGGGGCTCGGCCTCGCCCGATTTGGTGAGGCCGAGCCTTGGTTGGGCTAGGCGAGCCTCGCCTGGGCTGCCGGCGAGGCTCGGCCGACGAGGGCCGGCCTCGCCGAGGGCGTGTGACGCTCCGTGAGGTCGCCACTGTCGCGACCTAATTTTCGGGTGTGAACCATCTAGGGTTTGGCTAATGGATTGTTAAGCCTAAACTTAACTCGGGCTCTCCCAAGCCCATACCATTCGCGACTTTCGGTTCAAGTTCTTAACATGCAAATTTTTAATTCGGAGTCGCCACTAATCTATTTTTGGTGGGTCGATTAGAAACCCAAGTAAAGTAATAGGAGTTTTACTTTACTCCTACGAACTGTAGATTTGTGAGTCCGGGACTTGGTTACACTAGATTTCTCTAATGCCCTTTCGGTACCGTTTCTTTTAATTTCAAAATGTTTTCTCGCAGGCAGCTTTGAATTGATTTTAAATTCTAACATGTGAGGTGACCATGCAGGTGCACAAACCACCAATTTAACACTCAAGAAAGCAAATGAATAAATTGCAGGACTTACCTCATAGCAACGAAAGATCTCGCAATGTTAATTTAGAATTCACATCAGCAATCCTAAATATGATTTCTAATTAACACGCAATTTTTTGTTTTGTTTTCACTTAATTAATGAAAATCATGCAATATGCAATGCATGCCACTAAGTTAACATGAAATGATATGACATGGCAACATGACTTAGCTATATGACCTAAGCAATATGACATAACCAAGCATGTAATCTATTCTAAGCATGAGATGATTTATTCTAAATAATAATTTTTTTTTTGTATTTTCTATGAGATTCGAAATTTAAGAAATGCAACATTTAAATATGCAATCTAAATTAATCTAATGACCTAATTCTAATGACGGGCAATTTCTAATTAAATGCATCTAACAAAAATCACTAAATGACGTGCATTGTATGAAACTAATTCTATATGACGTGCACATGATTTTTATTTTCCTAATAAGCATGCAATCTATTTAGGAGAAATTATCTAAACCTATAATATGCAATCTTAGCATGCAATGACGTGCAAAGAATGCTCTAATTTATCCTAAGACAAATTTTATTAAATTTCAAATGATCTATAGCTAGATTAAGATTCTATCTAATTTAAACTAGGGATTAAGTCATATTAAATCCTAATTTAAACTAAGACATTATCTAAATCTAAAATGCCATTTATCTAAAAAAGATGATCTAAAATGAAACATGCGATTCTAATATAATATGCACAATGATTTTTTTTATGTTTTTCTTTAATCTCGAAATACCTAATTAACATGCAATTAAAAAAAAACTAACAACTTAAATGAATGCACTTTTTCTTTGGATTTTTTATTTAAAAAAATTCATAATAAGATTGCAATCCTAAATATGCAAGATGACAACAAACCTAATCCTAATTAAGATTTTTTATTTTTTATTTTACGAAAATAAGATTTGACTCAACCAACTTGACGACAAATTAGATAAGATATGATCGATATCTACAAACCGGCGAACCATATCTCGCGCATGAGATCGGGTTGGCCAATTTTTAAATAAATCGTGAATCGAATCTCGAGCATGAGATCGGATTGGCGATTTTTCCGTGCGATTGCGAGTCATATTTCGAGCATGAAATCGGACTGTCAATCATACGCACGTTGCGAAATTAGGAAAATTTCCTAATTCATGAGGGATCAAGAGATCTTTTGGATATGGCAATATCGATCAAACATTCAAAGAAAGATTGCGATATTACAAATTAGGCAGCGAGATATATGAAAATCAAATTGATCGAGAGTCTTACCTAATTCACGATGTCACACGGGTGACATCTCCAAATTCGGATGGATGATGAGTCACGGGAATCACGGTGAGGAAGGCTGACGGTCCGTAGCATGCAGGGGTGCACGGTAATCGCCGGACGTGTTCCACAAGTCTGAGTACTTTGGAATTCTATCCGAGAACTTCAGCTTATCTACAGGCGATGGAATGTTCTTGGACTTCTTTATTTTAATCTTCAATCCACCACTCAGCTTTTGTCTTCTTCTCTTCTACCAAATCTCGACAATTGATGGTGCCACTGTGTGGGATGGACGCTTTGATGTCCACCAGAGAAGACAGTGAGCTTGCTGGCCGTGAGAGAGATCTTCAACAAACCTGCAAAACTGAATCAAATCCCATTTGGAAGGATTGAAAAGTAATCGTGGGATCACTAGAAATTGAAGAATAGCTCTCGGAAAGGTGTTAGCTTCTTGCTGGGATCGTCTAGAATAGACACGTCGAAGATGCAGGAGTGCGCCGGGACTCCTTTAAGGTTTATTGGATTCGCTGGTCGTCTTGGTTGAGCAGCTCTCGGTGGCAGGCCCAGCAGCAATTGGTCGTCACAGAAAGTTTGGCAACGATGCAAGAAGGTAGCAGCGAATCACCATGAACTTGCGGTGCAGCAGGGACGTTTCTTTCAATGTGTTCTCCCTAAAATTGCCGACGATGGTCGGGCATTGATAATTGCAAGAACAACGTGGGGCACAACTGCTCAGTGTTGGCCTGCAATGGAAAAGCAAAGGAACTTTCTCTTCCCCTCTCGTGTGTTCCCTGTATAATTCGGAATCCCCCCTCTTGCGCTCATACGCGGATGGTCTTTTATAGGGAAGGAATTGGATTTTCAAATTATTCCTCGAATCAACATCCGCAATATTTTTCACAAAATTCATCCCTTATTGATAAGGATTTGAGATTAAGATACAAATTTTCTCTAAATCCAAATCTTTCAAAGCCAAATCGCAATATTTTTTTTACCCATCTACCCTATCCAAAAAAGATTCATATCTCGAAAAAATTTCAAAATTTATATTTTTCCACGAGATAATTAAAAAACACGGGCTTGGGCCAACCAGTTCGCTTCATGGGCTTGATCCATCTAATTTGAATATATCCACCACCGGTCCAATAAAATGCAAAAAACAAAATAAATGCAAATATAAATCTATATGCTATGCAATTAATAAAATTAACCCCTAATTTCCTATGCAATAAATAAATAAATTAAATCATCAAAATTTAGGTGTCAACACCGGCCAAACGAGGAAGAAGAAGATGAGAAGAAGGAAAAAAAGAAAAGAAAAAAAAGGAAAAAAAAAAAAAAGAAAAAAGAAAAGGAAAAAAAAGGAAAAAGAAAAAGAAAAAGAAAAGAAAAAAAGGAAAAAGTAAAAAATTATTTAAAATTAAAAGAAATTGATTTGGAACAGAATTAATGAAGACGGCATTTCAAACGCAATTCTTATTCCGTAATCAGAAATTTTGGACGAGTTCTGCGGTTTAAAATGCTTATAATCGTTTCCGAAAACGTAATAAAAATAATCGCTTCGATCGGGGATCTACTCCCGGGAATGTAATCGTTACCCTAATGTAATCGTTACCAAACGCGACCTTACTTTCTCTACTAATATTTATGTACCTTCAATCTTGTCATCTTGTACTTTTTCCCTCTCCTCGGCACAGTACTTCGTGTTGTTGTTGGCCGCCATTTCATGAACCAGTTAAGGACATGGTGTCAATCTGACCCAGAAAAAAAAATCATTGTTTATGGAGAAATTACAAGGTCCCTGTTAAGACGCAATCCTATTATGGATAAGGTGCATGGATAAATTATGGATAAGGTGCATGAGGGAAGTGCATGCTTCTCGTCATGATCCATGCTCTCGTTTAGGTCAAGTGCGCGGTCCTTAGAGGCCAACTGCATCATTCTTAGGATCAAGTAAACACTTGTTATGATCAAGAGTGAACTCATTCTGACTTCTAAAAGAAAACTTACCTCTTTCGATAAGGAGTATGTCCATCCACAGGTTAATGTTGACAGGGCAACCATAATATTCGTATCGCTCTATAGTTGGCATTCGCTTTCTGTAGTTGTAGGGACTGGTTAATCCAAACTAGCGATTGTGTCTAGTACGATCATTTACAAAGTGGAGATGATAATTTTTTTTCATTATTTTTACCATCGGTCAAAATCCAATCTCAGTCTCAAACAAAAATCCTTAACTTATTCCAGAAAGAAAAAAAAAAAACCCTCCCACTCAGCGCATTTCGACTCTTTGGTGCCATGGGTCAAAATTGAAGCAGTCGCCATCCATCTCGCAAGCAACGTCGAAAAAGGACCTGGAGCTCACAAACATCGTCAATGCAAGCAGTCGCAAGTTATCCATCAATGCTTTGCTCAGCCCCCGAACCATGCTCTGCCCTTCAACTTCAGGGAAGGCCAAGATTGCGTGTAATCTTGCCCTCCCGTTTCTCCAACAAATAGTGTCTTGGCCCTTTCAATGATAGCAAAATAACAAAAAGTATAGTAAAACCAATTTATTAAAATTGGAATATTATGAACTTGTCAAACTTCTCTTTAATGTTGTATATGACCATTTGCTTAATGGTCCATTTGTAATATGTTATATAATTTGATATATCACTCTATTTGACCGTGAACTTAGTCATCTCCACAAATGGAGATCGTCGACTAACATCGGTGATATTCCGACAAATCGACTCATTGTTTTGACTACCGACTGATATGATACTCAGCTCCTTCGTTTTTTACCTAGCTTAAGTAGTTTAGACTCAAAAATATTTATCGTAGTGCATGGTAAGATATATCATGGCAGAAGAACAGCCAAGTGTCAAAACAAGCACGAACGACACTTAAGTGGCAAAACTTCGGAAATGTACACTTAAATGCCAGTTTCGGAGTAAAGTGGAACACTTTAGTGCCACTCTGGCAAAAATCCGGCCAAATTACTGACATGGCAAATTTTTGACAAGATGGATGCAAAACGGCGTCGTTTTGCTTGCTAACATGGCGAGAAAATGCAAAAACGATATCGTTTTGTGTCTTATGTGTAAATAATTAATATAAAATTAATTAAATTAAATTAAAACTTAATTTTATATAAAATATTCTAAAAATAAAATTTTAAAATTTTAAAACCTAAATAATAAAAAACTTAAAATTGAAAACCTAAAAAATAAAAAACTTATAATTAAAAACCTAAAAAATAAATAACTTAAAATTGAAAAACTTAAAATTGAAAAACCTAAAAAATAAAAAAATTATAATTAAAAAACCTACAAAATCAAAAAAAAAAAATCAAATTAAAAAAACCTAAAAACTTAAAAACTTAAAAATTTTAAAAATTAAAATTAAAAATCTAAAAATTAAAATTAAAAGTTAAAAAAACTAAAAATTATAATTATAATTAAAAAACCTAAAAAATAAAAATTATAATTAAAAAACTAAAATTTAAAAGGCTAAGATAAAGAAATAATTTTGAAAAAAACGGCCCTTCGGTGGCGGTGGCGAGGGCTCAGCCCTCGCCGCCCCCTTCAGCCTCCCCACCCCTTTTCTTTTTTCTTTTTTAATTTTAGGTTTTTTAGTTTTTAGGTTTTTAAAATTTTAGGTTTTTTAATTATATTTTTTTTTTTTTTTAGGTTTTTTAATTATATATATATTACGTTTTTTAATTTTAAGTTTTTTATTTTTTAGGTTTTTAATTTTAATTTTTTAGTTTTTAGAATAATTTAAATAAAATTAAGTTTAAATTTACTTTAATTAATTTTTATATTAATTATTTACACATCGACACAAACGGCGTCGTTTTTGCATTTTCTCGCAACGTCAGCAAGCAAAACGACATCGTTTTGCACCCAACTCGCCGGAAAATTGCCACGTCAGCAATTTGGCTGAATTTTGGCCGGAGTGGCGCTTAAGTGTTCCATTTTACTCCGAAACTGGCACTTAAGTGTACATTTCCGAAGTTTTGGCACTTAAGTATTCTTTCGTGCCAAGTTGTGGCTCTTCAGGTGTCCCGAACTCAATATATCATCCTTCAAACATGAAATTGAGCATGAGAAAATTGATGGAGAATTCACTTCGACCAAATGTTATTCTATCAAACATTATCTTATTAAGACATGACCAAACACAACCATAGAAGTTAGGTAGTTTAAGCAGTGAGTTTGGAAAGGTGGCTTAGTGATAGGAACAATATTAAAATATCGCCATTCTTCAAAGCTTCAATATTGAATGTTACAACTTCACATGCAAAGGACGCTAGGCAGAGAGAATGAATGCAGGATTAGATGAAACGAGTCAGGTTTCGCCATTGAGGACGAATTCGATCCCTGAGATGATTTTCCACAAAAATGCACGTCGGTTTTGCCGGCGAAGTTCAGGCCTGATCAACATTGTTTCCGTGCAATTGCATAGAGTTGATTTCTGTATCCTCTATTGTGGATTTTGAAGGGCGTAAGGAGGGTGACCATAATACCACGACTCGGAAATTATCCTCAGCAAGTCCTTTAAATACTTGAAATCTGTTTGTTCTTTCTAGTTCCCCCATTCCTAACATGTTTAGTCCACCAAATGCCGGCTCCATTTCACTCCAGTTTAGGACTTCAGTAACTTTCCTATCTCGCCAACATATGTAATGTAGCACACATTTACAGATTGGTCGCAACTCTCTAATCCGTGATCAATCTCCGAAAAAGAGGGTGGAAAGAAAATTATTTCATAGATACTGCAGCTACAGCCTTCTCATCGTTTTCTGATTTAAATTTTGTATAATATAATAGATGAAACATTTAATCAAATCATGGAGATATATACATTCTTCAAAAGCTATCCAGCTGCAATCATGTGCCACTCTGTATCATGGACCAAGTGCTTCTTCATGTGTTACCTTTGGTTATCTTAAAATACTGAATCCTGATGATTTCTGTAGTTGCCAGAAACCCATAACATGGGACAGAGTTTTGGACCAAGACCATTGTATTCAGATCAATTTGCAAATGTTGGTTGGATTATTCAGGTTAAACGCCCTTCTCGCAGAGTGTTCGGATCAAAATCATTATATTCTGATCAATTTGCAAATGTCGGTGGGACGTCTAATCCAATCACTTCACCATACTTTTCTTTCACTTTTTTCTTTTATTGGACGATATTAAAATTGAGAGTGAGATATTGATCACCAACAAATTATATGTGGAATCTCTTGGTTTGGATTTAGGTTTAACCCAACCAACGAATACTCCAATGGAGATCCACGGGTTATAATAAGGCGCTTGAGGGGCAAAAAGCACCAAGATATAATAGGACTTAACATCACATTTATATGTATTAACTTGAGATTATCATTACAATCGGAAGACCTCATTTTTTCGTAACATTTAAACATGTCCTTTGATGGGTCAACGATGGGTCAATTGCTAAATGTTTGGTCTTACGTCCATATGTCATGTATAACTTTGTAATTAATAAGACTTACTCTCTTTTTATTCCTTTTATTTTACAAGTCGTCTCTCATGTGAAAACATGAACTTGAGATATCACTAGAGAGCATGAAACTCGAGACAGAGTTGAGTCATCCAAGCACATTCATGCTCTTGCCAAAAGTGTATTTCCGCTTGCCATGCCCATGACGAAATAATTCATTAATAAAACAAAACGAGATTAAAGATAACACTAGTCACACATTATCATAAGACACAGTTTCTTGAGTATATATATAATTTCCTCTCAGTCTTTAGAAAGACACAAATGCTCTCATTGTCTTGACCAGGCAGACACCAATTTGTGTATCTACATACTGGCTCAATAATTTTGCCAATTTTCACCTTTATCAGTACCGTTTATATAAGAATTATGTGCAAAAAAGCAATTGAGAGACCCACATAGTCATCGATCTTACATGGTCTAATGCTCTCAAGGATAGATTAGGCTTAATTGCCCGAAGTTGGATGGCAAAAGGGAACAGAGGGGCCAATAAATTCAGAAAGAGATAATTTATCCATTAGATATTGAGTATCATGGTCTCTTCATATTACTACAAGGAAAGGGAGATCCTACGTTAAAGGTAATAATCCATCTAAATTTCAATTATGCCTCATGTTTAGTGTAAACATAATATTGCAATAAATTGAATGTGATGATTAAAATTTCGAGTAAGATGATGTAGATTTCAAATCTAACTTAATATAACCGTAGCTCATTGACATCCAATTTTTTTCCTCACATTTTCAGTCTCTTCGAGTTAAAAGTTTTCCGTGGATACTGCCTATTAAATTTAGATTTTACTCTTTTTTTTTTTTTTTTTTGGGTAAATGCATAAGCTTGTGCCCTTTTTTCGGTAAAGTCAAATGATAATTCCAGCCATTCAAAGGGGTACATAGGCATTTACTAACTAGCCAATTGAGGGTGCAGTTAGTTAAAAATTAAAAGAAATAACACTTTAAATTCTTATCATAGGGATTAAAAGCAAAACTCAAATCCGTCTGATTATGTGGACAATTATACTAACGGTACTCCATTCCATTCACAGAAGACAAATATATAATGGAGAGAGCTAAAATAGTGAATGTGAGAATTCAACACATGTGCCATGCTTAATCCGTGTAATAACATAAGAATGACGCGGCTGCGAAGGAATTTCTCTGTTTTCCAGAGTTGTTTTCCATTCTTGTTTGTCGTGCTGATTCAGGCGTCCAGGGTGACGCGGCTGCCAAAGGAATTTCTCGATCGCTTTCCTCTTCCTGCCACCATCGGATGATTTTCTTGGATGATTCGACTTCTTTTTCTGCGTAATGTTTTGGTCGGCCAAGCTTAGAATAATTCGAGGGTTCATAAAACGCACTGGTAATACCGTTTCACTCCAGATAGAGAGAGTTCTCCGGCTTGACAACTCCGTGCATGGAGCCAGAATCTGGAAATCCAGCTCCTCGCAATCCGTCTCAGGTCAGGGTTTCTCATCACGTTGAATCGCAATTCAGGTCGGCGTCATTCATGTGTTTGACTTAGACGGTGACGCTGGCTGATGTTGAATTGTGCTGCTTTGATCCTGTTGTGGATACTGGATTCAGTGGGTTGTTTGCGTGAAGGTTTGGATAGATTTCTCATTAGGATGCCCTCATTTTCTTCTAATTCTGGCTCTCTATCTCGTTGAATCCGTATATATGCCCCGGGGGTTTGAAACTGCTCTTGCCGTTTGTGCTTTTGATACTCTTTGTCCATATTAAGCGTCTCAATCACCGTAACTGGGAAACTAGCTGGTTTCGTTCATTTTACTTGGCCCAAGAAACAAAAGAACTGTCTTGTAATGGAGCTAAATTTCACACGTGGTTGTCTTATTGAATTGGCCTTTGCGGGCGTGTTTTTTCTTTCGTAGTTCGAAGACGATTTGTTTTTCTTCAGAAGCGTGTTGTTCCGATAAGTGACTCGATATGCTGGATGGGTAGCGATGTAGGTTGTTGGAATGAGATCAGTGTGAATTCTGATCGAAAGTTGTTGATGCAAATCATTGATCCTTCAGTTTCCCGCAATTATGTTTTAGATAAACGGAGCATCCTCGTAGATAGCCCATCGTTACTTTCCAACCATGAAGATATCCTGTATATCCACCACCTTATTTTGTTGTTTTATTGAAGTTTTCGTTACGAACCATCGGCCTTCCAGTTTCTTTGAGTTATATACAGTTGTCTCTGACTCTTCAATAGAACTTGTCATTTTTTAAGACTCCATTTGTTTCAAAAAAAAAAAGAATGATTAGAAAAATATTTTCCTAAAAATAATATTCACATTTCACGGAAATGTTTAAAAATAAATTATTATTAATACCGAAAATATTTTCATTGATTAATTATTTTAAACAATATAAGCGGTTATTTATAGAAAAATATTTTCTCAATCATTTATTTTCCGTAAAAACAAATAGAGCATTGAGTTTCATTCGATTCACAAAATATAACTTTTAGGAAAACGTTTTCGAATTTTTCGATGTTTTTCGAATTTTCTGATGTTCGCTTCATGGACAATAAACTAGTTCAAGAAAATATTTTCCACCAATGGAAAAAACACTATCAAAAGTGGGGAAAAGAACAAATATGGATTTATATGACTGTACATGTGGCCTCACAGCTTTCACTTGAACTTTGCCCATGTGGCCTTACAGCTTTCTTGGGTCAACCCGAGCACTTCGCCTCTTTATCGCTGTACCAGCACATTTGTTGGGATGTTACATAAACTCGTGTTTGCTATTTATTTGTCATATATATATTAAGTGCAGACTTTAGATTTCATCTAGTAAATTGCACGTTAAGTAAAACGAGGGTCCCCCTTCAGCATCTTCTCCTAGACTTAATACCGGTGAGGTGATGATAAAGGAAGGGTATATGGACCTTCTAATATGGTTTTTCTATACTTCTCGAGGGAGATGAAATCCATTATTTTATCTGAGTCCTCATAATTCCGTGATTAGTAATCCATGTGTTTAGGGGTGATCGTGAAATTTGTGACTAAATATACGAAAAGTTGAGACTTATCGATCCAACTTTATGCGACCAGCACTTGTTAGCACTTTACTGTCAACTTTTTAACCCCAAATTCTCCCACAATACTATTTTTTTTCTCTTTTATTCGTGGCTTTTTTCCTGCACATTAATTGAATTATTAGCAAAATTCTCCCATTCCTTCTATTCCGCTTTCATTTCTCGCAACAAGACCTTATAATACAAAGATTTGCAGTAAAAAAATACCAAACGAACCTAAAAAAATCACTTTCATAAATAACGTGTTGTATTTATTGCTAGGATTGATCTAAGAACACTGCTAGTAGAAGTCATTATATAGACTTCGCAAATATGATGACAGCAAGTACGCACAATCTTCCCAATTCTGCGCTGTAAGACTACCAATTTAACCATGTCATCACCATATTAAATGTCCTAGAAGTATACTAAATATAGCAAATTGTCAAGTTTATTTCCTACTTTAATTATCTTTTATTGTTTTTGATAATTTAAAGGCCCCGAGTTTCAAGTGGGCAAAGTGCTTCCTAAGTTGGATTTTCATGTCAAAGACGTGGGCTGGATCTCGGAAGGCCTTCATCGGCAAACTTGCTTTCTGTTGGATAAACGTAAGCACGAGCACAAACGCCATCAATGATTCCAAATTTATCTTTTCATTAAAATGAAGACGAAATTAAGACGAAGAATTACAAGCAGAAGATCAATTTGGACGTAGAATTTCTAGCAGATGCAACCCAGTGAAATTAATATGAATCGAAAATAGAAAAAGAAAGACTAAAATGCTGTAAAGTCTCTCTTGGAACGGAAAAAAAAAAAAAAAGAGATCCCTTTCATTGATTGGGTTTCTTCCTTAATAACTATATGGAGAAATGAGAAGGCCAGTGACATAGAAATTGGAACTCATGAAGATTGGACCCCAAACAAGTGATTGAAGTTGACATCCGTCTGCCATCACAAGCATAGAGATGACATGGAGCAAAAACATGCAACTATACACACCGGAAAACAACAATAAGCACAACTTAAAACAAAGCTTACTTTTTTTCTTTTTTTCTTTTTGGGTAGAAAATAAACCTTTAGCTGGATAGTTTTCGCAATCTCAGATTCCAAGCATGAGACAGCCTATGATGCTTCCAATGCCAATCTTATTTTGAGACCAAGGCAATTCTCAAAACTATGCATAACAAAGAGCTTGATAATTTTGATTACATCAACATCCAAAGAAACTACCTGTATCTGATACAAACTATTCATGGACTCAAGATATAACAGATACAGTGGTTCCATATAAACTCTAATAGACACTTCTGAAAATCTTTCCCTGAGCAGCTTGTTATTTTAAACCAAATTCGTAATCCCAAACTCTAGGAGTTTTATGAATCCAACAAAGCTGCAGCACCTAGCTCCATACTTGATTAGAGAAACTACACTCAAAAAATAGATGAGAGCAAGATTCCATGCTTATATTACAGAACAATCAGAGAGATCTAGTACTCCCAACACACCAACTGTAAATCCTCTAAAAAGTGGGGAGTTTATCACGTATTACTAACCAAGAAAAAAAGCCAGCTCTTGGCACATTAGGGGAGAACCCACAAGTTTGTGCCAGTCAACATTAGCACTCTTGCTTCTGACAATTTTGCAAGCAACAAAGGAGTTATAGCAACCATTTGAAGAAGCTTTGCATACAACTTCATCTGCAGCTGAGGAATTAGGAAAATTCACACCACAAACTGCACCTTGGATGAAACCAACTCTTCAGACCTAGCAGCCACTTTTAATGAGAGTCATGAATTACAGCAGATACTTTGGCCTGCAGAGGAAGAGAAGGGTCATAAATTCTTCACCTTGAGAATGATTCTGGCAAGATTCCAGTATGGTGCCACAAATCATACCAAATTATCTCTATCACCCACCATATATCTGGTGTGGGGTTACAATGTATTCCTGACTTTTAATAACTTCCAAGGTAGCATCTGCTTTGCAGTCAAAATGGTAGCTACAGAGCCAGGCAAAAATAGAGACCCACACCTCAACAAAATAATCCACAGACACTTCAACATACAAGCAAGATTTAACAAAGCCAGTCTTCAAATGCCAAGGCCTCCAAACTGCTTAGGAAGGCAGACAGGGTCCCATCTAACTCTTGATCCCTCTTTTGCATCAGGATCTCCCTTCCAAAGGAAAGCTCTACACTTTTGCTCAATCTTTTTAATAACTTTCTTGGGCAACAAAAAGAGTTGACACTACTCGTAACCAGATTATGAACAATAGATTTAATGAGCTGAAGTCAGCCGGCATATGAGAGTGTTTTAGCTGTCCAAGCATTAAATCCCATTGTAATTCAATCAATGCCAACAATCCTGGTCTGAAAGTCTTCCAAACAATCCCAAATCACTAGAAGAACTAACCAAACAAGAACATAGGGTTGGCTGATTGGTCATGCTGTTGGATTTGATTGCTGCATGTTGCATTTCCTAAAAGCTTGTTAGGAAACATGCCAACCAATGTATACATAATCCATAACTCGACACTCCCCCTCAAGTAGAACCTATTCCTTAGACACATATGACAAAATGTGGACGTAATTATGTCAATAAGATAACCATGGAACAGGAGAACAAACAACATAATAGGCAAGAAATTTTGGACCATTGCATGTGCTTCGGTACAATGTTAGAAATGAACAAGTAGAAAGTGGACAATCTATTGGAAATTTAACAAAATAAGTAAAAATGCAGATAGTATGCTAATCCTTGAGAAAAGATTCTTTCTAGATTTTGATTATACCCCATGATCATTACCAGTGTCTTTCAAACAGCCTGACAAAAGAAATAGCAGAAACAAATCTACCTACCCTTTAAACTTTGCCAACCAGTGACTTCAGGTCTATGCATCTTTGATTCCACAAAGCAGAATTTGAATAGTAATCAAAATGAACAATGGGAAAAGATTTCATTGAGTGCTATCTGGGATGCCAAATGCCTTCATTTGTGTCTGTACTCAAACCGACTAAACCATTCCTTAATCTTGGATGGTGAGTAAAATGCTGGAATGGAAGGGTTGAGGCACAATAAATCTATTTCCCCCATAGATATCGATGTGCGTCACAGTATGCTCAGAAATGAGAAGATTGTGTGTCTGGGGATAAGTACTTTGTGTCGGTACTGAGTTCCTTCCACATCCGGTGAATGCTGCAAAAGTAATTTTCGCATATGAGAATCAGAGATGTAAGGGAGATTAGTCGGGTACACATTCCACAACATAGAGCATCTTAACTCCCATTAACATGACATGAACTTGCTCTATCCATTAAAAGTTCTGAGCTACACTTTTTTGATGTGATGCAACCTTCAAACATTTTCAAACTTGTCTTTGCTATTAACTTATCATATAAATTATGTCCGTTACATCTAATGGATTGCAACATCAGGGGAAAAACAGACGCTTAATGAACAGGGAAAGAGAACACATATACACACTTCTATTCCCCCATGAGTAATTTGAGAACCAACTCTAATCATAGCAAAGAGTTTCCACAAAAAGTCAAAGATGTTAAGAACAGCAGAGCCTGCAGTGGCATCTCCCCTTCGTCTCTACAATGAGGAGCAATCTCACATCCAAAGTCCCCCCCTTCAGCATCTTCTCCTCCTAGACTTGATACCGGCAAGGCGACGGTGAAGGAAGGGTTTATAGACTATGCCCCATGAAACATTGCAGCAAACACAATGTCCTACAAACAAGGTTAGAAACAATTAATCCAATATAGAATTCCACGGAAGCTATAAAAAATAAGGACAAAAATTAGAGAAACCGTCGCTCGTTCAGGCTACTGAGATCAATCTACAAGCCGCGTTTAACCGAGGAAATGCAGCTAACTACTGACTGACTCGCCGCCAATGAAGGCTGATTTTGAACTAAAGAAATCACCTTGTGTGGATGAGAAGAGAACCCCGCGGAAAGCGACGGACAAGAGTTAAAATAAGGAAAGCGCGAAGTAGCTTTATTTACCTTACCTTCGCCTTGCGAGCCCGGAAATACGGATAATTGCGGGTGGTGCAGCAGGAGGTCCGGAACGATCCAGGCAAGAGTTCCCCGGACGGCGCTCCCGATCACGTAATCGATCTTCGATTGCTGATGAACCGGATCCCCAAAGCAACGGAACGAACGAAGGCAGGAAACGCTTCAAACACCCCCCCCCCAAAAGCCAAGACGATGCGACCGATTTCGCAGGTGAGGGACCAATAGGAGCCGAAGTCTCTGGTATTTCGACGCTTGTCAAGCCTATGAATTTGGATTGATAAATATCATACTATATCATTTGATTATTCGTAATATTTTGCGAATGGTCCATTTGCGTCACGATGCTATTAATATCTTAATTTTTCGATGGCAAGTCAAACATGCATTTTTTGTAAAACTATGTATAATATAAAGATAAATAAATAATGAAAACATAAAAATGAAAAAAATAGAATAGAAAATAAACATAATGAAGCACCAGGTCCATCAAAGCCCATCGCTCTAGCCGGTATGATCACCTTGTTCCAACCTAGCTCGGTCCATCGACAAGTGCAGCCCCGACCACAAGTCAAGCCCATCAACCACCTGGCCCAATTCACCTCAACCCACCGATCCACAAGACCAGCCCAGGCCACACTAGGCCCATCAAGTTATAATAAAACCCATTAAGCCCAACTTGGTGAAACCCATAAAGATTTGAATTGAGCTCGGTCCACCTCATTGGAACCGGCCCCCCTCTCCCCACTGTTGTTCTCTCTCTGTCACCCTGAACGTTGGAAACAAAATCGTGCACATTACAATGTTTGATTGCCTATTGTGTTCGCAACTGAGACCTTCTTGTTATTAAAATAAGCATTCGACAATTCAATTGCGTCGATTTCTTCATTGTTTAAGGGTGTTTGTTGATCGGTTCTTGATGTATAGGCGTTCCTTAAGTCCTATTGTCTTGCATTAAGAATGAATCTAGGAGCCATGCACTTCAGTACATTTCTACCTCGGTTTAGATAGTGTTCTAGCAACATAAATTTGATTTTGAATATTGCTAGATTAAGACAAGAATCTCTTGTATGGAACGAAATTGAATCTGATGTGTTTTTGTTGAGTTCATATGTTATATTTATTGGAATCACACTTAGATCGCCCCCAGTCAGCAAGGGCTCGCAAGCTTTTATTAGCCACAATGGAAAAAAAAAAAAAAAAAATTTAAATTGAAAGGTTTATGACTATATTGACATTTGTACAATAGGTTTAGATGGTATTTGTACAATATATTTATAACTTTTTTTTGGTAAAATGTCACACACAATTTCCAAAAGGAAAATGAAAATTTTCATTGAATTTAGGTAGTAAAAGCTATAGGAAACTATTGCTTGCTATGTGACGACTTCAAATATACAGGGTAGTATACTTCACAATGACAAATGAAGAATCATAGCCTAGAAAGCGAGACAAAATATTTCATAAATCTTAGTTTCTATAGGGAAATATGAGAAGCCTCAACAAAACATAAATGAAAATATCTATTCAAGTAAAATGGGAAAATTACCAAAAAAGTCATAAACCTATTGTAATTGTGCCAATTCAGTTCTAAACCTTTTTTTTTTTGTCTAATTTAGTCCTAAACATTTTACTTTTGTTCTAGTTCAGTCCATTCGGCCAAAATTGGCTGACGCGGCGCGTGGCGATCGGCGGCGCGGCAGCTTTTTAATAATAATTTTTTTTAAAATTTTTTTTTTTTTCCTTTTTCCTTTTTTTTCCCTCCTCTCTCTTCCTCCTCCTCCCTCCTCCTTCCTTTGGCTTGGCCGGTCGCCGGACTAAGGAGATTCGGCGGGGCGAGCCCTCGCCAGATCCGCCGAGGGGGCTCGTCGTTGCGTCGGCGAGGGCTCGCCTTGCTCGGCGGCTGCGAGGCAAGCCCTCGCCAGATCCGACAGGGTTTTGGTGAGCCCCCCTCGCTAGATCTGGCGAGGCGATCCGGCGGGGGATCACCCCGCCCTCGCCAGATCTCGGCTGGGGGGCTCGCCGTCGCATCTGGCGAGGCCTCTCGCCGATCCAGCCAGGGTTTCGACTAGCCCCCTCGCCGGATCTGGCGAGGCGATTCGGCGGGGCAATCCCCTGCCGTCGCTGGGCGCGAGCTCGCCTCCTGGTCGCCGAGCGAGGTGAGCCCTCGCCCGGATCCGACGAGGGGGCTCGCCGTCGCGTCGGCGAGGGCTCGCCTCGCCTCGCCGTCGGCCGGGTGCGAGCTTGCCTCGCGGTCACCGGTGAGGCGAGCCCTCGCCGGATCCGGCGACGGGGCTCACCGTCACGTCGGTGAGGCCTCCTCACCGATCGGGCGAAGGCTCGCCTCGCCCGGCGACCGCAAGGCAAGCCCTCGCCGGATCCGATGGGGACTCACCCCACCGGAGCCAAAGGAAGAAGGAGGGAGGAGGGAAAAAAAAAAAAAAGGAAAAAAAAAATTAAAAATTAAAAATTATTAAAAAAACTCGCGGCGCGCCGACCGCCACTGCGTCAACACCGGCCGGCCAATTTTGGCCGGATGAATCGAACTGGAACAAAAACAAAATGTTTATGACTAAATTGGACAAAGAAAAGGTTTAGGACTGAATTGGCACAACTGCAATAGGTTTATGACTTTTTTGGTAATTTTCTCCAAGCAAAATTCTATAATGTAGGAAGTAGTATACAATTCTAATTCTAATAATTGTCTAGAAAATCTTAAGCTTATAACTGCCAATTCAATCCTAAATTTTTCAATTTTGTTAATTTAATTTTAAATCTTTTGATAACTTGCCAATGTAATTCTTTTGGCTAATATTGACTAGAAATTACTAATGTGGCGGTCGTGTCACATAGAATGGGCAGCGCTCACGTCAGAAATTTTCGACCAACATTGGTCATTGCTAGGTTAGGCACAAGTATATGATGTTGATTATTCGAGTTCTCCTTTATTTGTTTTATTTTCTCCCATATTCTCGAATTTATTAATATTGAAGGATGTATATTGTATACTTACCTAGTCTAGAACTGCTGAATTAGGTTTGCAAAGGGAGGTCTTTGTATAAGGCATGGGCTCATAGGGATGACGAGTTTTGTTCGATGGTTTGCTGTCGTCTATGACATCAGGGAACGAAATAAATGAGTTGTAGAAGGAAGGAGGATTACGATGAAAAACTGCAGAATTTGAAAATAAGATTATTGCTTATGGAAGAAGCGCATCTTAGGACAGGGATAGGTCGAAAATCGAAATGATCGTCTTGGTCATTCGATTGTGTAGTGGCCGTCTTTTTCTTTGATTTTAGAGAAAGTATAAAAAGGCTATACAAAGGTCATCGAAAACTGGAAAAAGCTAGTACTCATGCGGACATGCACGTGGAAGTTGACTTGGTTTATCATAAAGTCAAAAACACTTTTGCTTATCATATCAGTGAAATAATTAGTGGGGAAATGGAATTTGACATTTTTTTGGTTGTGTAACCTGTGTACATCATTCCGTTTTTGGTAGCCTTACTTTCAGATTTGCCATTGTTAATCAATCCCATTTACCCCGATAATTCCTCCGATGTTAGCTTATTCCGGGACATTTATTCGACGTTCTTCATCCTTTAGGAATTAAAATCAATAAGTTGGACATGTAATGTTATGTCAATAATTGATTGAAAATATTCAATGTCACGATGGAATTCGATACCTAAATGAGGAAAAGCATTGCTTATCGTTGACTCCTGAGTTTTTGACCGACGAATCAAACATGCATTATATTCAAATAAGTGAATGATGAAAAAACACCAGGCCCATCACTCTCCAGCCCATCCATGAAGCTCGTCCACTTCCGCTCCAATTCAGACACTCTGGCCCTTGAAAGCCTGAATTCCACCAGCCGACAACGCCATCCCATTTTCTCGGTGACAGCACCTCAGCTTACTGCTAGTTAAAGTTCCTATTGAATTCTGTTTGCAAATGTTTTGATGTGCAACTGAAGATGCGCCGGTAGTGACTTATTGGGTTTCCTGTATATAGTCGATTGAAATGCGTATAAATTTGAACTTACTTGAATATCTCAAATGCCGGTCGCGGCATTTGTTGTACGCTGTACATGTGTGCGATTGCTGTGTCAACTGATGTTGTGCTTACTTTGGAAAATGTGCATGGTATTAATCATCTAAGCTGCTAAACATGAGAAGTCGTAGTCCTCAGGATTTTTCTAAGTAACAGCGCTAGTATAAGACCTTATTATCCGGATGTAGCAAATACAACGAGCGCAAGTAAGCACACGCCTTCCCAATTCCACGCTATGAGAATACCAATTCACTCTATTAAAATCATATTAAAATATAGTCAAGTTTCTCAAGTTAACTCCTTTTTCAAAATTGTATTTATTGTTTCAACATTGTTTAAAGGACATTTTGAAGTGGGCTATTTGCTACGTAAGCTAGATTTTTCTTGTCCAAAACGTAGGGCTGTTTCTCAAAACAGGTCTTCATCGGCAAACACGCTCTTCATTAAATGAAAAGTAAGCACAAGCACGAACACCCCGAACACCCTAGATGATTCCATGAGGACAAAATGACGAATATCTACGAGAGAGCAGAATTTCGGAAGTCAAATTTCATGCAGACATAACTAAATGAAATTATTATTAACCGATAAAAAAAAAGGAGAGTAGAATGTGGTAAATCTCTCTTTGAATCTTGTACTTAAATAAGTGTTTACTCTCTTATTACTCTTGTAGCAACTCCCTTTCATGAATTGGGGTTCTTCCTCAAGAACTATTTGAAGAAATGCGAAGGCAAGTGATATAGAAATTGGACCTCATAAAGAATTGGACCCCAAACAAGAGGGTTGAAGTTGACATCTGTATCACAAGCATATAGACGACAGAGCAAAACATGCAATTCTACACACCAAAGAGCAACAATAAGCACCACGTCAGACAAATCTTTACTCTAGCTAATAGTTTTTACAGTCAGAATCCAAGCAACACAACCTCTGATGCTCACACAACCTCTGATGCTCATTTGTGCCAATCTTTATTTTGAGACCATGGCAATTCTCTACACTATGCTTAACAGAACTTCATAATTTTGATTTCACTAAACATCCAAGGAGGCACCTGAAAAGGCAACATGGACTTCAAGATAAAATAGATGCAGTAGTTTCCATATAAACTGCAATAGACACTTCTGAAAATCTTTCCCTGAGCAGCTTGTTTCATCTAAACTGAATTCACAATCGTAAAATCCAGGAGTCAAATGAATCGAACAAAGCTGCAGCTCCTTTCTCCATAATTGATTGGGGAGAAGCTACACTCAATAAACAGATGAGAGCAATATTTAATGCGTAGATCACAGAACGAGAGAGAGAGAGAGAGAGAGAGAGAGAGAGAGAGAGAGAGAGAGAGAGAGAGAGAGAGAGAGAGAGAGAGAGATCTAGTACTCCCAAAGACCAACTGTTAATCCTCTCAACAGTGGGAAGTTTATCATGTATTACTAACCCAAAAAAAAAAAGCCAAATCTTGTCACATTAGGGAAGAACCACCCAAGTTTGTCCCAGCCAACATCAGCATCCTTGTTTCTGACAATATCCCATGCAACAAAAAAGTTAAAAGGCAACTATTTGAACAAGCTGTGCAAAAAACAACTTTATTTGCAGCTGAGGAACTAGGGAAAACGCACCACAAATTGCAGCTTGTATGGGAACCAACTCTTCAGACCTAGCAGCAGGCATTTCCAATGAGAGTTACGTATTGCAGCCTATCTTTTGGCCTGCAGAGAAGAGGAGAAGATTCATAAATTATTCTCCTCGAGAATGATTCCGGCACAGTGCCAGAATTCATATCAAAGAGAAATATTATCTCCATTATCTACTATTTGTATAATGTGGGATTTCAAATTGTTCTTGACTTTTAATAAATTCTTCCAAGCATAAGTAGCATCTGGTTTACAGTCAAGATGATAGCTACAGAGCCAGGCAAAACACTTAGAGACCACAACTCAACAGACAATTTAAAATACAAAAAGATTTCACAAATCCGATCTTCAAATGTCAAGTCCTCCAAACTGCTTAGGATAGACAGTGTTCCATCCAACTTTTGCTCCCTCTTTGGCATAAGGATCTCCATTCCAAAGGAAAGCTCTACACTTTCGCTCAATCATTTCAAAAACTTTCTTGGGAAACAAAAAGAGTGGACACTAATAGACTATGAATGACAAACAATAAGCTGAAGTTCACGGGCATATGAGCGGCTTTTAACTGTCCAAGCTTAAAATCTGTTTGTATTTCAATGATTTTATAGAGGCTTACAATCCTTCTCTGAAAGTCTTCCAAACAATCCACAATTACAGGAAGAAAGAACCAAACAAGAACATACGATTGGCCAAGCTGTTTGATTTTTTTTTTTTTTTTTTTTGGTGACCCGGGAAGCGCCGTACAGCCGGCAGCCGGCGGCGTAAACCCGGGCGACCCGCAGGGACCCACCTCCCACTAGCCACAGGTAAGTCGCGCAAATGACAAGGTGGGGAGTTGAACTTTGGCCTTGCGGGTGGCCAGCGTGCAACTCCACCATCTGTGCCACCAACGGGGTGGGTACCAAGCTGTTTGATTTGATTGCTGCATGTTAGACAAATACATTTTTTAAAAGCTTAAGCTGTTAGAAAACTTGCCAAGCAATGCATATAAAAAATATAAGTTAACATTCCCCTTGCATGGAACTGATCCCTTACATGTGCACAACAGAAAGTGGACGTAATCACGTCAATGAGATAACGAGGGAAATGATGACAAACAACATAATATTTGAGAAATTTTAAATCATTGACGTGTATTTTGATAAGATACTAGAAATGAACAAGTAGAACGTGGATAATTTGTTGGATATGCAGACAATATGCTAAATCGTTCAGAAGAAATTCTTTTTAGATTCTGATTATAACCCATGATCATTACCCACCTTTTAAGCAGCTTTTAAACAGCCAGTCAAAAGAAATAGCAAATTTACTTACCCTTTAAACTTTGCCAACCAACGACTCCAGGGCGATGCTTCTTTGATTTCATGAAGCAGAATAGGAATATTTGTGTCTGTACTCAAACCAACTAATCCATTCCTTAATCTTGGATGGTGAGTAAAATGATGGAATAGAGGGATGAGCTGCAATAAAATCCGTTTCCCCCATAGATTCCAATGTGCGCCGCAGTATGCTCAGAAATGAGAAGATTGCTTGTGTGGGAATAAGTACTTTGCATCGGTACATGCAGATAAAGAGTTTATACCGACTTCCTTCCACTTCAGGTGAATGCTGCAAAAGTGATTTTCACATATCGTAATCAGAGTATTCAGGCACATTCAACAACTTTGTAAATGTGTTCGAATGGAGTTTCCAGACTAAAGCAGGAAAGAGGATTTAAAGCACCTAACTGCTATTAACATGACATGAACCTGCTCTATCCATCTGAAGTTCTGAGCTACGCTTTTTCAATGCGATGCAACTTTCAAACATTTTCAAAACTTGTCTTTTGGTTTTTATCTATCATATTAATTATGTCCAATGGATTGAATGTCAAGGGAGAACAGACACTAAATGAACAGGGAAAGAGAACACATATACATACCTCCATCCCCAGCAAGTAATTCGAGAACCAACTCTAATCATGGGAAAGAGTTTCCACAAAAAGTGAAAAGATGTTAACAGCAGAGCCTGCAGGTGGCATTTCCCCTTCGTCTCTAAAATGAGCAATCTCACAACCCAGGGTCCCCCCTTCAACATCTTCTCCTCCTAGGCATGGTGCCGGCAAACTTCACCGATGGGAATTCCAATGTAATCTAAAAGGCGAGCAAGATTGAGAGAATCTTGGAGAATGAGGCGGAGCACAGCGAGAATGAAAGAATCAGAGGAGTGCGGAGAACTGCTCAGAATGCCGAAAAAAAAAAAAAAAAAACTGAGAAATCCAAATTTTGGCTGGAGCGAGGAAAACATGGGTAGAAGCAGTTAAAAAAGGAGAGGGGGAAGTGATGCCAAATCTGAGAAAGAGAAGTGAATACGAGTATTGAAAAGTATAATCAGAAAGATGGATACCTGTTTTAATTGAAATATATTCATGAGATGGAGATGGAGATGGAGATGGAGGTGAGGACGACGACAGAGTGGAGAGCCGAAGCAGCGGTGGCGATGGAGGTGCACACAACAACGGGGGAAGGGCACAAATGATGAAAGAGCCAGGGCTCAGTCTATTATGTCAATACATGGGATTTCGCAAATGAGGGGCCAATAGCAGCCGGTCCCTTTCTTGCATCGCTTCTTTAGAATCGGGCAATACGCGATAAAGATTCGTTGTAGGGAGGGAGGGAGGCCATCCTGGGGCAACTCCCTCAGCTTCGGGCACCCAAAGATCCATAATTTCTGTAGAGAGGGAGGGAGACTGTTGGACAATCTTTCCATTTTCTCCATATTAGAGATAGTGAGACAGAGCAGAGAGGAAGGGAGCGGAAGCACAAGATCCTCCTGCTCTCCCACTCCTCCCACCCTGCCGTCGATCTCCAACCATTCAAGGGAGGTGAGGGGGCTAAGCCACTCCCTTACCGGCTCCTTCATATCCCCGCATCCCCATACCCTAAGTTCCTGTAGCTGGGGCGGCAATCCTCCGTCTGGGAAGCACGTAATACTCTCACACTCTATAATTGACAGGTCTCGGAGACATGTGAGTCGATGCAACTGATTAGGTAATGATTTTATCTTCGGACACTCCGAAAGTGAAAACCTTGAGATTCCGGGAGGAAGATGAGGGAAGCACTCCAACTCTATAGCAGTACACTTATACAAATCTAAGGAATTGAGGCCGGAGAGTGTGTTTAGGCCCTGGGGCAAGCTTCTCAACTTATGGCAATTGCTAATGTGAATCTCTTGAAGCGACTGAAGACAGTCTAGATTTATTTGCGCGAGTGACTCCATGTTCTGACAATTGGAAATATTGAGTTTCTTGAGCGTCATAGGTAAAAATACGCCCTCGCTGAATAGAGCGGCTGGCAAAGAATTGCAGCAGTAGATCATTAAACTTTGCAGACAAGACATCTTGTCCCCTTGGGTATTGATGCTGCCTAGTTCATCCGGGTCAGCATTTAATCCTCTAGGTAAATGTTGCAACCTATTGCAATTGCTGATTTGTAATGATATCATAGATGTCGGTATACCTGTTTCAGGAAAAGACATGAGATTTGGACAATTTTCGATTGACAAGTCTCTAAGAGAGTAAAGAGTATGCATCTTGCTTGGGAGCTTCTCTAATTTGATGCAATCATTCAGGTGGATGGTCTCGAGGTTGCTAGGCAGCTCTATATCTCCTTCTTCAACCACAAAATATATGAATTCCGGACAACTACGTACAACTAATCTCTTCAAACAATCAAAATTCCGAATTACATCTCCGTCTTGCCACAAATATATTAACTTTGTACACCTCACAATCTCCAACTTCTCTAGCTTGATCAAGGAGCTTGTGAATCCATGATTTAAGCAAGTCAATTCAACAACATCATTTATGGTTAGAGCAGTTAGAGATGCTGAGCTTACCAAACTCTGCAGCACCCCCACATTACAATCTTTAAATTCTAATTCATTGAGAGATGGAAGGCTAATGAAAGATGGCAAGGCTTTCAGCTTAGGGCAATCCTGAATGACGAGACGATCCAAACGAGGGAATACAACTCCAAATTCTTCAATGTCGATGCAATGAGACCAATCCCTCCATACCGGCATGTCCTTGAATTCCAAAGTTAATAAGGATGGAAAATGATTGGTACTTCCATAAAATTCAGACCTTATTGTGCACATTGAATTTAAACCTTTGATGTATAGTTCTTCCAATGAAGGTAGGTGCCCAAGCAATGGTAATGCTTTGACCCTCCGACACCCATGTATATGTAAACACACGATGTTAACACATGAGGGACTTCCTAACCATGAAGGGAATTCCAGGCCACCATAGTAGGATATTGTGAGATTTTCAAGGTTTTTGTGAGGGCGAAGAAAGTTAAAGACCTTTCCTTCAAGCTCTATATTTCGGGAAATTTCAAAATCTATACTCCATTTTATGGTCAACCGGCATATTCCCTTCTTCGTGCATAAATTGGCATCATTGGCATCCTCGACTTCTTGAACCTTATGCAAATCAGAGATGCATAATTCCCCTCTAAGGTTCTCCAGGTTTTTTAACTCCTTCAACCTCGACCCATTTCCTATTTCCACTATAAACTTCGACAACATCTCAAGACCCACCAAATTTCCTACATGCAACGGCATCGCTTTTAGTCTCGGAGTGTCAGTAATGTCGAGAAATCTCAAATTGATCAGTTTCTCTATACCTTTTGGTAATTCCAAAAGGTCATGACACCCCTGCAACATCAAAGCCTTTAGATTGTACAATGCAACAATTGACTTTGGAAGCATTCTAATACAAGTATATGATAGATTGAGGTGCCTTAGGTGCCTTAGTTTGCCAATGGATTCTGGTACCTCTGTAATATTGTACTGACTTAATGAAAGGACCCTCAAGTACTTAAATGTCGACAACAAATCATATAGCACCTTTTGGGACACAGAGACCCAACTGTAATATCTAGATGTTTTATCTAATGATATGAAGCTCCTAAGTCCCTTCATTCCATGATATATCTTGAATTTTTCTGGCAGAATGCATTCGCTGTGAATGAATGAGGCATAACGAGCTAAAGATGCATTATTGCGATCAACCTTAGGCTCCCCCAAGTCAAAATAAGTTGCACCTGCAACTAGTTTTGCCAAGTCATTCACAAGATCATGCATAAAAAATTGTGACTCATTAGTCGACTTTTGAAATAACGATCTAGATACTAGCTCGTTGAAACAACTCAAACCTGCATTCCAATGGCTCTCTTGTTTTTCTCCCTCCAACAAGCCCTCAGCAAACCACCAATGAATCAACTCGTGCCGTTGGATTTCACAATCCTTGGGAAATATAGCACAATAAGCAAAACATCTCCTTAGATTGCAAGGGAGATGAAGGTAGCTAAGTTTCAAAGCTGGAAGAATGTCATCACTTTCTTTTGGTAAGTCCCAAATTTTGTTGTTCAGTACATCTTCCCATTCATGATGCCTGTCTTTAGAGCTTAGCAGCCCACCCAATGTCGTCACGGCTAATGGCAACCCTTTGCATTTTTCCACAATTTTCCAACCTAGTGCTTCAAAATTTCGATGATGATCAAAATTTCCGACTCCAAAAGCATGAAATGCCAACAAAGACATACAAGCATCTTGTGACAACTCTTTGAGAGGATACTCTTTAGCAAGACTTATTTTAGCAATGCCAGAATCGCGGGTCGTGACAATAATTTTGCTTCCCTTTGCTCCCGATCTAAAAGGCTTCAAGAATTTATTCCACTTTCCAGAGTTCTTGTTCCAAATATCGTCTAAAACGACAAGAAACTTCTTGCTCGAAAGATTTTCCTTGAGCTTATCCTGTAGCCAATCCAAGTCCTTATCTTCACAGGACAAAGTGAAGTTGCTTTTCTGTAGAATACTCTTTGTAATAGTGAGCATATCAAATTCATCGGAAATGCATGCCCATGCTTTCACATCAAAATAGGCGGTGACCCAAGCGTCATTGTAGACTTGCTGAGCAAGAGCAGTCTTCCCAACACCCCCCATCCCTACGATGGCAATCACTTCCAGATCCACACATGTTCCACCGTCTTCTTTCTGGGTCAGGAATTTGAGGATCTCCTTTTTGTCATCCTCCCTACTAACGAACCAACGCTCGGGCAAATTTGTAGTAGGAATCGGCTTATCCAGCTGGCGGTATGCTGATCGCTTCCCCTTGTTCTCTCTCAGGCTCAGACCATCTTTACGAGCTATGATCTTCTGTAATCTGTCATCCATTTTCTCTATCTCGGATCTCATTTCGTGGTCGAACATCAATGCTCTCGGGCTCAATCCAAGGCAACAACTGGGAAGAAGGGAACGCACCTTGCTAGTGCTAGGTTTTGCCTTGGACTTGCTTTCAGCGGCTTCTGTGGTGAACTCATCAAGTAAATCTTCAATGTCATAGGCCAAGTTCCTAAGATCTTCCAGCCACGAATTCACCTCGAGATGGCCGGTGAGTTGTCTGTCCTCTGCATCATCCAGCACCTCCTTGATACTCTCCAGCATCTTCTTCCATTCCTTCAACCGCGTATCGATCCCCTCGCGCCGTGCAAAGTTGAGCAGCTCGCGGGAGGCCAACCTATCAAACAGTACCTGAAGAAAGGCACCAAGAAATAGCTCTGCGATGGGCATGGCTTCGTTTGTGAGTAGCAGAGGACTAAACAGGAGTGCCCAGAAAGGTTGAAACAAAGTGTACAGAGCGGAGAGGGAATAGAAGTTCTTCCGTCCAAGACGACAGCATCAAATGATGGAGCGAATCAAAAGACCTTTTAAGCACTAGAGTGCTCTTTCTTTCTCGGAAGAAGCTGCCGTTGCATTTATCGCTTCTCATATGATTTTATTTCATTTCTGTTGCCTTAATTTCTCCTAAGCAAGTTGGTCGGAAATGGGACAAAAGTCTTGGCATCATTAAAGCCACCAAGGTTTTTTTTTTTTTTTTTTTTTGTCGTGAAAGCCACCAAGGTTCAGATGGTAAAGAAGTGGGCCTGTATCCATCCCCACCTTGAAACTTCTGCTATATTATTGTTCATCGGTTCTCTCTAACCACTCCTATCATGCAATTCCCAAATGCACCCATTTGCCATCATCATGCATCGAATAGCTCATATGGCATCATGATTTCATTAATGCAGGGTCATGAACCCTATCCCGTTATCAAATAATGGAGCAGTTGTTACATAAACTTAATTTATGTGAATGTATTGTCATTAAACACTGATGATATGGGTCCTGATCACTATTCTACGAATCACGAGAGTGCGATCCATTGAAAGCTGCAAAATTTTCATCGTCGATTGCTCAACAAGTGTCCAAAAACAGTTGATAACAAAATCTTTTTTAAATGATGGCCCAAAAGAAAAAAAAATGTTAAGTTTTCTTCAATTCTGTCATTTTCACCTTGATATGCTCTCTCAAGAATATACAATAAGTTCAGATTAGATTAGATGAAAAAGAAAACCAGGTGGCTATGGTCTAATTAAATTGCAAACCTTCAAGCTTCAATTTCTTTCTTCTTCTTCTTTTTCCTTTTTGCCGGCAACAATGATTGTATTCATAGTAAAACTTCCTTGTTTTGTTTGGTCCACGTGGTCAAAAATATATATGTTTATCGTTTCATCCTAGGAAGAGAGGAGCTACCTAACTTCAATATGCCCACCTGCCATTCAAATAGATGGAATTTAATATAGACCTATCCATACCCTAATATTATAGCGTGCATAAAAGTTACATATGGCCATCCATCTCCGTACATATACTTGTCTTGGCAACCAGCAATAGTCTTCGTTTAATATTTAGTTGCGACTAGCGATCATTCAGAGCAATCTGCTTGCAAACTTTTTGGCTTCCTAAGAAATAGATTGGTGTCTAGTTAAAGGCCTTAACTAAGGTTAAGCTACAGAGTTCCATAGTCCATACGCATCTCCTCTTTCTCCCACGTCATTGGGTCTTTATTAAGGTCCTAAATTGTTATATTATTGGTACTAAATCTCACCGGTTGATGATGAAATATTCCAGTAAAAAGATGCCGGTGTGTCTTTCTCCATTGTTTGCTATTCGAGGCTCTCCCTCCTTCATCCCCTTTTGGCGCTCAAACCTGTTTTGCTTTTCGTCATGCCATATATAAATAAATTTTTGCCCATCAAGCTATCATAAGAATTGAGGAAGTAGAGATGATTTGCATAAAGAGACAAAATGGATGAACAAGACAACCTGTTCATCCTCTCCAATGGTGCATGGAGATGTTTTTTTGTAGGGTAGAGAGGTTTGTTTAAATTATTTCGTTCATTAATATTTTATAATTTTGTCCTGTATTACTTGTTTTATTATAGAAATTGAATGTCAAAGCTACATATGGAATATATACTCTTTTAGCTACAATTTCTATTATGTGTACAACAGCATGAAAAAAAAAAGCTTCCATTCCAAGGCCACAATTTTTATTTTTTTGGTAAAGGTAATAATATTATAGAAAAGGACAAATGTACAAAAGATCAGCTCCATAACCCACACTCTTAACCGATTGGCAAAAGTGAAGGGGAGCCGATGTAAAAGAAACAAGGGCTGAGCCCGCTAGCAAACACGAAGGCGACACCCAAGGAGCACCGGCGCGGTGATGGACCCATCAATCCTCCAGTGAATAGCCCGAGAATGCGGAACGGAAATGAGAGCAAGCACATAGCGATTAAGGAGCAGGTCCACTTAGAAACACGCCCGGGTCGAAGCCCCATCCTCTTTGAAGTCTTTGATTCCTCGGAGAGGGAGAGACATTCTTAAAGGTGATGGCTTTATCTCTAACCATCCTGATAAGGTGATTTTCGAGCGCCGGAAGCACAAGAGATTCACCTCTGAAAAAGATTGCATTCCTCTTCTTCCGAGATGAGATGGCAAAGGCCACCAAAGGAGAACCGAACTATTCGTGATAGAAGTCATTTCCAGATAGGAACTTTAGGGCCCAAGAGAGTACCTCATCCCAAAGCATCGATTTCTCAAGGAAGGTTGCATCCGGCGGCCCGAAAGAAGGCCAAAGAAGCCGAGATGCGACATCCGAAGAAAAGATGATCTCTTGAATCAGGGACTTCACTACAGAAGGCACACACACTATAGTCAATACGACCATAGGATAGAAGCATTACTTGGGTGGGAAGGCGATTCTTTACAATTAGCCAGAGAATGAACTGGTAGCGAGGGACTATAGTGGAATCCCATATTAGAGGCGCCCAGTTAACCGAAGATTTCTTGGCTCTAATAAGGTTCCATGCCGATGAAACCGAAAATAAACCGGAGGGATGACGCACCCAGATAAACTGTCATTGCCCGAAGTCAACTCGGGAAGAGATATACCGCATCTCACCAAGCATTCCTTTAAGGGCCGGCCCAATGGAGAGAAAAGGTCAGCAACAACCGCATGGTCAGGGATGTGAAGTCTATTTCTGAATGATGAGGGCACGAATGCATCAAGCGGGCCACACGATAACCAGTAATCATACCATAGGGACACCGTGTAGCCGTTTCCAACCTTCCATCTAAAGGAATTTCGAAAATAACTTCTAAGTTGGAGAATATTTTTCCAAGACCAGGAGCATAATTTGGGTTGGGACACAATCCAGAAGTTCCTTTTGGTTAAGAAGATGGAATGGATCCAACGAAACCATAACGATTCCTTATCGTGGAAGAGGAACCATATAAATTTTACCATTGAAGCTTTGTTGCAATCCCTCAGATTCCGGATACCCAATCCACCTTCATTTTTAGGAAGACAAACGTCCTTTCATGCAACCTTAGCTCCACCACGGCCCGGGCCGTTCCTTTCCATAGAAACTGTCTCATGATTCTTTCAATATTGTCGAACCGAGGAAGGAAGAGTAAATACACTCGTCAGAATGATTGAATGGCATGGAGCACCGAACGGATGAGTTGTAATCTACCCGCAAATGATAAGAACCGGTGAGTCCAAGATTGGATTCTAGCAGTGATGCGGTCCGTCAAAGCAATACAATCGGCTTTACTCAATCTAGAGGAAATAATAGGAACTCCCAAGTAACGAACGGGGAGCTTACCTTCTTGAAATCCGAATGCCCGGGAGGATTCTATTTCGAATGGAGAGATCACCACTTTGGATATAAAGATCTCACTCTTATTCTTGTTAGGAAGGAGACCACTCCATGAAGAGAAGATGTCAAGGCCTCTCTTTAGCATGGACACCGAGGACCAATCCGCTTGGGAAAATAGAAAAACGTCATCGGCAAAGAACAGGTGAGATAGTTGAACCAGTTTACACCTCCAGAAATATTTAAAGTCACAGTTCGCCGTGGGAAGCCAACACTCTAGAAAATACTTCCATTACTAATGTAAATAAGTATGGGGACATGGGATCTCCCTGTCTAAGGCCACGGCCGCCCGGAAAAAAACCATGAAGATCACCGTTAATGGCTATCGAGAATCTTGGAGTCCGAACGCAAGCCATAACTAATTTGATGAATCCTTGGGGAATTGGAATGCACCAAGAACACTTTCCAAGAAGTCCCAATCTACCGTGTCATATGCTTTGTGAAAATCAACCTTAACCGCACATTTTGGAAGATAAGGATGAAGATGGAAGCCCACAAAGAGTTCTTGGACAAGGAGGATGTTATCTCTAATTCTCCTGCCTTTCACAAATGCATTTTGAGATTCACTGACCACCTCATTCAACACGGCCGCTATTTGATTAGCTAGTATTTTAGTGATAACTTTGTAAATGGTATTACAACAAGCAATCGGTCTGAAATCCGACACAGCACTCGCATTGGGAATTTTAGGCACAAGAGCAAGGATCGTTGCATTTACCTCTTTGAGTAGTCTCCCGGAGTGGAAGAAGTCCCGAACAGCCAGCAATACCGAGGGACCTACAATCTCCCAATTAGACTTGAAAAATTCCGATGGGAAACCATCCGGGCCTGGGGCCTTGCCCTTTGCAAGTGAGAATAGAGTGGATTTGATTTCATCATCTGTGACTGGTTCATTGAAGACACGAATCTGCTCATCATTAAGGGGTCGGCGTATAGCACATTTCAACTCCTCAAAAGATGGTTTAGATAAAGCCTCATGCGGAGATAGCAATGAGGAGAAGAAATTAATAAAAACCTGGGGCAGCGCCGAGAGATCAGTTATAATAGTCCTAGAGGAATCTTTAATGGATAGAATTCGGTTACTGAGCTGCCTCCTTTTGACCGATTGGTAGAAAAATTTCGTGTTTTTATCTCCTCCTTTTAGCCACTGAATTCTGGATTTTTGACGGTAAAAGGACTCCTCTTGATTCCTTAGATCAACAAAATCCCGACGACAACACCTCTCCCTTTCGGCAAGCCGAGGATTCATCGGGTCGATTGGAGATCGATTGAACGGCACTAAGGGCCTCTCTCGCTTCCAATGTTCTTTGTGAGATCTCCGAGAAAGCTTCTCGGTTGAGGAGCTTGAGGCGGGCCTTTAACAACTTGAGCTTAGATACTAGCTGAAACATAGGAACACCTATCACCGACGTATCCCATACCTGACGGACAATGGACTTAAAGTCCGGATGTTCCTCCCAAAATTCAAAGTACTTGAATGGCTTCCTTGAGCGAGGCGGTTGAAGAACTTTCACTATCATCGGAGTATGATCCAATATGCCCGGGTTAAGGAAAGCCGCCTCAGAAAAGGAAAAGTCCACGTTCCACTTATTATTTACCAACACTCGATCAATCTTCCTCAACTTCCTTGAGCTGCCTACCGAAGTAGACCATGTATACCGGAGGCCCACAAATCTGAGGTCCGTTAGCTTAGTTTGAGCTAAACAGTTTGCAAATTCATCAAAATAGGGAATCCAATTGGTAGAACTACCAACTCTATCTGAGGGGTCTTTAATTGCATTAAAATCCCCCCCAACCAGCCATGCCTCATTCTGAAAGATAGCATTATAGTGTTGAAGGTCTGACCAAAGCGGTCTACGACGAACAAAAGAATGTTGCCCATATATAGCAGAAACACAACAACTGGAACAATAATATTAAACTTAAGACAGCCATGAATAGCTTGCTCATTAATAGAGATAGGGGGGAAGGAGACAAAATCCGGGTTCCACCCGACCCAAATCCTCCCCCGGGGAGAGCAATTATAGTTCGCAACCCATTTCCAACCCCTAATAAGGGTGAACGAGATTTCATCAAAATGGTCTTCCGGAACTTTCGTCTCGATCAGGTCAATATAACAAAGATTATTAACCGCAACAAGGCGCCTAATTTCCGCACGCCTTAACGGATCGATAATACTCCTAATGTTCCAGAATCCAAAAAACATGGAGGAAATGGCTTACCTCTTCCTAGCGGTCTTGGAGCCCTTAACAGGCTTCTTCGCACCAATAGGGAGAGGCGAATCTTCCAGCAGCTTAGCAAGCTGATGTTGCAGGCTTTCAGTCAAGTGCAGATTCGGTTTTGTGGGTTCTTCAACATTCGAAGGGTCCTCATCAAAGGAATCATGAACACTTGAATTACAAATATCTTCAGAGGTCTCTTGGACTATAGAAGGATCCGATCCAGGAGGGTCAGCCACAGTAGGAGATTGAGCGTTTGGGGACTGCAACTCTACTTGAGAGCCTTCTTCTTGGATAACCGTGTCACTCTTTTGCACCTAACCTTCCTCTGTAATAGGCGATAAGCCGAAGGATACCGTGGAGTTTGCCGCCCTTCGAGCAACCTCAGCAGCTTCTCTGGCTGCCTGTTTCTTCCTTTGTTTTTTGGTCTTTCGTTTAATCTGCTTCCAGCCCATCTCGGCATTCTCATGCTCAATTAAATCAGCATTGATCAGATGATCATTCTCAGCTGGGCGAGAAGGCACCATACAATGAGTGCTTGATTCTCCAATGAACAGAGATCTTGAAATATCAGTACCAGCAACCGTATCTGCAGAAACCAGGTCTCGCCTAGGAGCGTGAGAGCTATCATCCTTTTGCTCGGATGAGGTCGGAACAACCACTTCCTTCCCCTTGGTGGATACCGACTTAGGCTCGAGTTCGCTTTAGAATTAGATTCGAATGATCCACATTAGCATCCTCTACTGCAGAAGGAGCAAGAACAGGAACAGTATTTTTGCAGCTATGGCCAAACATTCCACATTTGGTGCAGACTAATGGCCTCCATTCGTATTCAACTTCAACCACATCTGTTTTCCCTTCCGTAACCAAGTCTATAGACTCGTACAAGGTCTGTTGAACCGTTATTTCAACACACACACGGGCAAATGTGAGCATAGACATCTGCTCCGTTCTTTGGTCGACATACAAAGGTTTGCCAACAGCACTAGCTACCTTTCCAATCGCCTAGGCTGACCAATACGCAAAAGGAAGGTTCCTCAATCTCACCCATATCGGAACAGCCATGTGAGTGTCTCTCTTAAGTTTAACTCCCGGCTGCCATTGCTGCAGTATAAAGGGGATTCTCGCCACGGTTATAGGACCGCCTTCCAGGAGTTTCCTCCTGAAATCCTTATCAGGGATCCATAGGAGAAACAATCCCCTTCCGTTAGACAGGACTTGAACCAATGCCGGTCCCCAAGCTCTCTTGAGGGACTCTTCAACAACCTTAAACGGTAACTTTTTACCGATAAAATAGCCAACAAGACAGTCATATAGCTTTGGATCCGCAGCCTGCAAGTCAGATTCATTCATATGCACGACTGGTTTGTTACTTACAATCTGAGGAGGCGAGAATTCCAGATCATAGCCTTTGTTTGCAGCACTAGCTACGGAAGCCCATGAACGAGGAGCAGGCTTTCTTGATTCGCCCCTTGAGCAGGGTCGAACAGATTTAGATCTACCCCTGAAAGCCGAACATCCTCTACGAGCTACATTGGACGGTCGCGAATTCGCAATACTAGCAGAAGCAGACAGGACATTACGATTCTCCACAGCCAAAGAGGGAACAACCGAAGGAAGACGGTCAGTTCTAGGCGAGGAGCCACTTAATCGGTTATGCATTGGATCATCCATCACAGCAGAATTTGCAGACAACAGATCGCAAACCCTAATCCATCGGCTTCAGATTAATCCGTAAATAGGAAACGTACCCGAAGCTTCTTGGAAGGGGTTTGTAGAGCAACGAAAGGCACCCCTTGACACCAAGATTCAGGCCCAACCGCCGATCAAAACGATCGGAATCAGCCGAAGCAGCTTCGCAGGAACAGTGACCCTCGAGGAGGGTTTTCCTTTACATTTTCTTTTGTTACTCGTGTTCCAGGGCCACAATATTGATGCGTGCACGATGACTAAATTTTGGATTACATGGATAGTATGTTTTAACATTGATTAAAGCCATTTTTATTGCCGAATTAAGAGGTTGCATTTTTTAGAATTTTTTTTTTTTTTTGGTATCTGGAGAATCGAACTGCGGCCAGGCAGTTTTTGTAAACTCCTGATGACACTTAAGCAGGAGGACCCACCACCCCTGAGTCACACTTAATACACTTAGCGCCTCCCTTGGATTTTGAACCATTTACCTCTTTGTTGAGGATCAGCAGAGCCTTATCTAGTGGAGCCACCGCGGCCGGTGGTCATTTTTTAGAATATTTGTTGTTGTTATTTGCAAGAAAATTTGTACAGATTTGGGGCTCTATATATAAATATATAGAGTTGTGCACACACGCACCAATTATATCATGACAAAAATGGTGGGTTTCCTCTACCCAAACCTCCATTGCAACGGGTCCTCCATCTGCCCTTCGGAAACAAGGTCTCTCCTAATCCTTCTCAATACTGGCGTTCACATTTATGAAGTTTAAATTTTAGCCTGCCTGTACATAGAGTCGTACCGCCCTCTGCAGCAGTGACGTCAACATGACACAAAGCTTTAATAATGGCTTACGCGACCGATGAAGGGCCAGCAAGCAACTTGACTCTTACCACCAGAGAAAACCATGGTTAACTATTGCTAAGCCTGCCTCATGTACTAACGCGGAACCAATCTTGCCATTCATTCTTTAAGAGTTTTTATCTCAGGCAAAGCTGTCAAAAGTTGGACGTAGCAGTGGTATGGCCAGCTCAATATGACTGACATGAGGCGACTGAAAGAGCTTGAGAGTCGCCGGTTAAAAGTTTGGTCTCTCTCTCGCACTATGGAAACAAGATCTCTCCGTATCGTTCTCAACATCGGCGTTCACATGTATGAAGTCTAAACAACGGAAAGGACAGTATGGTTGAGTTGGGTCCCTCGGCTATCGCAAGTTGTATTGCCTTCTGAAGCAGCGAGGTTGAGATGACACGGAGCTTTAATAATGGCCACAAACGCCAGGAGAAAGCCACAAAGGCCAGAAAGCAACTCGACTCCACCACCATGGTTAACTATTGCCACGCCTTCCCTGATGTATTAACATGCAAGGAATCTCGAAGGGGGCTGAGAAGTTGCCGGTCAAAAGTTGGTCTCTCTCTCTCTCTCACCCTTTCGAAACATCTCTCCATATCCTTCTCCATATTGGCGTTCACATGTATGAAGTCCAAAAGACGGACAGGGCAGTACGGTTGAGTTGGGTCCCTCACCTATCGCGAGTCGTACTGCCCTCTACAGCAGCGATGTCGATATGACACAAAGCTTTAATAGTGGCTATGTGACTGTAGGGCCAAAAAGCAACTTGACTCCATGATTAACTACTGCCAAGCCTGTCCTGATGTACTAACATGGAAGCAATCCTGCCATCCCCTCTTTAAGAGTGTTTGTCTTAGGTCAAGCGGTCAAAAGTTGAATAGATGCGGCAGAGGCATGAACAGCTCCACATGATTGATAAGAAGCAACCGACGGAGCTTTGAGGAGTTGCCGGTGAGAGAGAAAAAGAAAAAACCGCCGGCGAGGATTTGAGGACCAATGATGGACAGGAATTAGGGGACGTACACCAGTGATGTGCAGCGGCCGGAGACGATGCTAAGGGAGTTTTCCTCCTCCTCCGCTTTTTAGAGAGAGAGAGAGAGAGAGGACATATGCTTTTGGTGAGAAATGATGGTTTAAGGACATAACGAAGCCCTTCTATTGTCATCAAGAAACCCTTTATGAGAGGGTTGATGAATATTTGAATCATAAAAAAAATCTTAACAATTGATTGAAGAAAGTTTCTAAGTTTGTTTGATATGACAATTTCATGTTAATATTAAAGTCTACTTTGTACGATCGTAGTATGGCATAAAAATAAACTAACCTAAGGCCCTGTTTGGCAACACTCCAAACAGTGACTAATTATGATTTTTGTTAGAATCGGTTTGTGACAAGAATCGCGTTTGGTAAAAATTTTGTTCAGGGAACAAATTTGTTCCCGAGAATCGTTTTGGAGTAGATTTGAGAATAAAAAAAAAAATTTGATTCTACGTCCGAGAATCAAAAAAGAATCAATGCAATAAAACTCTTCTTCTTTCCTTCCGCCATCACGCGACCGTCGCCCACCGCCGCCGCCCGCCGCCGGTCCGGCGAGCTCGCCGAGGCTCGCCCGGCCATTGGTGAGCCTCGCCCGGCCCGGCGAGGCCCGCTGTCCACCGGCGAGGCCGAGGCTCGCCGGGGCTAGGCGAGGCCTGCTTGGCCACCGGTCGGAGCTACCTAGCCACGGCGGGCTCGCCTAGCTTAGATCGGCCGGTGGCCAAGCGGCCTCGCCCGGCCGGCGAGGCCCGCCGCCCACGGCGACGCTCGGCCTCGCCAGATCACGGCGAGGCCGAGCCTCAGCGAGGCGGGCGGCGTCAGCAGGGCGAGGCTACCGGCGACGCTCGACCGAGCGAGGGCCGGCCTCGCCGAGGGCGGCGACGCGCGGGTGAGGTCGCCAGGCCCTCATCCAGGGTCGCCGGTCCGACGACCGGCCACAAGAAGAAAAGAAAAATAGGAGAAAAAGGAAAAAATGAAAAGAAAAAATGAAAAAGAAAAGGAAAAGGAAAAAAAAAAGGAAAAAGGTATAAAAAAAAAAAGAAAAAAAAAGTAGAAAAAATTATTTAAAAAAAAAAAAAATAATTTGGAACGAGAATCGATGGACACGTTATCAAACGCAATTGATTACATTCCAGAATCAAAAATTTTATACGATTCCAAACACGTTTTTCTGAGAATCGGTTCAGGAACGAGAATAAAAAATAATCATTTTCACATCGAGAATCGGTTCCCTAATCGTCAGAATCGTTCTAAACGCGCTCTAAGTCTCTTCTTTTTTTTAGGGACTTTCATTAGTTACCGTATTTTGAGAGAGAACAATTCCAGATCGTGATAGTAATATGCCAACCCTAAACTTCTAAACATTTTTTAATCTTCACTAACTCATCTCCAAAACATTTATTAACCATCCGTAGATGCCGATACCTTACTTCTCTATTTTCATTGCTATTTTGCACAAATAATTTATTAATTACTCCCTCTCTCTTTCTCCATGTATATTACTTTTCAATTTCTTTGCAATTTACTCCGGCCAGGACAACAGCATCAAATAATGGAGCGAATCAAAAGACTTTTTAAGCACTAAAGGGCTCTTTCTTTCTCGGAAGAAGCTGCCGTTGCATTTCATCACGTCCCTTTTGATTTAATTTCATTTCTGTTGCCTCAATCTCTCTGAAGCAAGTTGGTCGGAAATGGGACCAAGTCTTGGAATCGTTAAGGCCACCGAAAGTTCAGAAGGTAAAGAAGTGGGCCCGTATCCAACCCAAACCCCAAAACTTCTGCTTTATTGTCGTTCATCAGTTCTCTCTCACCACTCCCATCACACAATTCCCAAGTGCACCCATCCCGCCATCACCATACATCACGTAGCTCATATGGCATCATGGTATCGTTGATGCGGTCTCATGAACACCATCCCGTTATCAAATCGTGGAGCAGTTGTTACATAAACTTAATCTAGGTAAATGTGTCATCATTAAACGCTGATCATATGGGTCCCAACTACTATTTTGCGTAACACGAGCCCCATACATTGAAAGCTGCAAAATTTCCGTCGTCGATTGCTCAATAAGGGTGCGTTTGTTTGCGTTTCTATTTAAAAATTGTTCGAAACGAGAAATAGAAAAAAATGTTTTGTTCAAGGAACAATTTCTGAACAAAACGCGTTTGGTAATCGTATAAAATTTACATTTTCGGAATAGAAAAAAGAACAAAACACGTTTGGTAATGTACAAAATTTATGTTCCAATTTTTTTTCAATTGTTTTTTTTTTAATAAAATGTGAACTTGGTATTGAATTATCATTCTCATGAAATGCTCATCAATTTAATTTTGTTCATATTAAGTGAAAACAAACATTCTAAACTTGATCATATTTGCTTAGTCGGAAGAAATTTTTTTAAGTTTGTACCAAAATTTTCCCATTTGCTTTTTTTTTAAAAATAAAGTGTAAACTTGACTTTGAATTCTCATTATCATAATGACAAGCCAGCGGTTTGAGTTAGGTTAAAAATTATAATAATAGACTCACCAATTTGTCCTCTCGCACTAAACTTGACCATATAGAGACCGTACATGAATTTCACACAAAAATATTATATTCTCTTTCGAGGCAACAAGAAATTCTGTTAACAGATGTAAGTGTATAATGCAAGAAAGAGTATCCGTCTTTGTCCTCGCTTTGCTCACAGCACCACTGTACACAAACCAAAATGTGCCGAAAGACGAAAGTATAAGACTCATCAAGGTCTCAAAGTCTCTGCAGCATATAAAATGTATCCAACTTAGTAAACGCCATACTAGTATGTTCTAGCGACTCCATAGCGGATCTTGTCCAAATTTCGTTGCCATTCGTCAATCTCTGCTTGGGTGCGACTCCTTTTCGGTTCATCTTCTCTCTTTAGCTGCTCCCTTAATTCCAAGATCTTTCTCTCAATACATTGAATCTGCAGAAAACCAAGATTTGGCTGAAGTGGAAAATTTTGGAAGGGCAAATTTCAATTCGAGCGAGAGAAACGAAAGGGAGTGTAACCTTTCTATAAGGCCACCGCCCCACTCCGCCTTTTCGGCAAATTTTCTTGACAATGGTAGGACACAAATGCAATCTTTCAAAAGCCTTTTCGATCGGAAGATGGAAGTAACCTCCGACATCTGCCAGGGTCATCTTTCCCGCTCTCTCCCTCGCACTAATCTCGGCACATAAATACAGCCGTTTGAATAATGGAAGAAAAAAATGAGTGCAATACAAGTGACGTCCGTTGAACCAGATCATTATTCTAAAGGCCAAGTCCTAGAGGATAAAGGCGACGGAGTAATCTATATTTCAATGTAGAATCCACACAGTAAAAGCATTTGCGATGATAATTTGGTGAAAAAGAACTCCGGATATCGCTTCCATCTATAACAGTCATAAGAGATAAGAAAATATGATTGTTTATCGTAGCATAAAAGGCTGTACAGGACACACATACACAGTTAATAATTCTAGAAAGCGTAACCCGTGCCGCAAGCCCAGTTTTAAGAGACTTCGCCTGTCGTTTCTTAGGTTTTGGCTTGTTGTCCGTTTGCCCGGGATTCTATGCTTCAAGCAACGAAAATACAAAACAATAAACAAAAAGCATTCTACCGCTTCCAGCTATTCAAAGGATCGACGGGCTCTTGAATCTGATTCTCTATGTGAGGCTTATAATGTTGTGACATGGAGAAGTGAGAATGGCTATGCATCACCCTGAAACAGTTGGAGGCGTAGAGGTAGTTGAAAATAATCGGCATTTACATTGCCATTGAAATCTATTCCGACGCACACAGCTTCATAGAACATGGCGAGCGGGTCTGGTACATGATGTAGCCACCAGCCTCCTTCCCTCACGGTATTGCTACAGAAAATCCTTCACATTCCGTATGCTTTTCTTGCAAAAACTGAAATAGAAGCAAGAAAGACAGGACTATATTGCTGCACGATACATATTTAGAACCCCAATTTCCCCAAAAAATGAATGTCATCTAATTTTTTAAAGGAAAAGATCGATTGAAGTTCTTACTCAAACATTTGATACCGATCCTCACCATTGGATGGTACCGCACCGGATTGTCGAGTGTCCGTAATCGCATGGTGACCATACCGACTCTTCCATGGAGTTCGAGTTTTGTGGTATGATTGGTTTCCACTGATAATTTTTAAAGAACTTATGTTAGAAAGTGTCACAACAATTGTAATTAGAAAATAGCAAATATCATCGGTGCGTGATCAATCTTCGAACTTGTCGATAGTGATCGACAGTGCCTGAACTCATCACGCAAACTAGTTCATCAAGAAAAGTTTCTACCCTATTGTAAGGACAATCAAACGCACCGTGAGTATGAATGATCTCGCTGCTCTGCTCGAGCGTGAGCAGCAGCGACGCTCGCTCGAGCTTCCGAGAAGCGGCCAGTACGCTCGCTCGAGCAAAGCAGCGCGGCAAGCGAGCTGCTCATCGGGCGGCAAGTAAGCTTCTGGCTGG
Source organism: Eucalyptus globulus (assembly GCA_014182545.1). Taxonomy (NCBI): domain Eukaryota; kingdom Viridiplantae; phylum Streptophyta; class Magnoliopsida; order Myrtales; family Myrtaceae; genus Eucalyptus; species Eucalyptus globulus. The sequence continues at coordinate 32,520,484 of CM024718.1, read as the reverse complement.
GTACGGATCTCGAGCGAGCGAGACGAGCTGGCTGCCCGCAGATCTGCGGGCGGCAACGCTCGCCCGGATCTGCGAGACTCGCTCGAGCAAACGGCTCGCAGATGCAGGCAAGCGTTGGCTCGAGTGAGCCCTCACACTCGAGCCCGACCAGCCATCGCCCAGATCTGCGAGGGGTGGCTCTCGCCGAAGTGAAGACAATCGGTGAAGGAGGAGCTTGATGACCACGTTTACCGGTGAAGGAGCAGCATTGCCGAGACGAGGGCGTGTCGGCGCGGAGAAGACGATGGACTTCTCTCGCTCGCGAGGAGGAGACGCTCGTCGCAGAGGAGAAGCTCGTCGCGAGGTCGCGGGGAGGAGAAGCTCGTCGCTCGTCGCTCGTCGCCGCAGTCGCGGGAGGAGAAGCTCGTCGCGGGGGAGAGACGCGGTGTTCGAAGGGAGCAAGAAATAGAAAAGGAACACAATTTTGTTCCTTTTTGTTCCTCATTATGTTTCAGAAACAAGAAACACAAATTTTGTGTTTTTCTTTTTTGACATTTCTTTGTAACGGGAACAAAAGAAGCAAAAAAGTAAACGCACCCACGCGTTTCATTCTTTTGTTATTGAAAAAAAACAGAAATTTCGTTCTGGGAACGAAACACGGTGCAGCCAAACGCACCCTAAGTGTCCAAAAACACTAGAAAAGAAATTATTTTTAAATGATAAAATTTTTTAAAAAACTTGTTAATTTCTCTTCAATTCTGTCATTATCACCTAGATATGTACTCTCCCAAGAATATATAATCAGATTATATTAGATGAAAAAGAAAACCGGGTGGTAATTACAGAATTGAAGAGAAATTATGTTTGGGTCTTTATTAAGGTTCTAAATTGTTGGATGAATGGTATTAAATCTCAGCCGTTGATAATTACATATTTCTGTAAAATGTTCCTGGTGTTTCTTTCTCCGTTCCTGGTGTTTCTTTCTCCGTTGATTGCTCTTCGTGTTCGTGGCTCTCCCTCCTTCGTCCTTTCTTTGCATTCAAATCTGTTTTGCTTTTCCTCATTCCATATATAAATAATTTTTTGCCCATCGAGCTATTATAAGAATTGAGGAAGTAGAGATGATTTGCATAAAGAGATAAAGTGGATGAACAAGACAACCTCTTTATCCTCTAACAATGGTGCATGGAGATGTTTTTATGTAGGGTGGAGAGATTTTTTTAAATTATTTCGTTCATTAATATTGCTTGATTTTATCCTGCAATACTTTTTTTAGTAAAATGAATGCCAAAGCTACATATGGAATATATACTCTTTGAGCTACAATTTCTATTAGGACGTTGCTGGGCTGACGGCACCGTTATTCTCCATGAATAAGGGTGCCTTTTCAACCACGCAAATTTCAGAAAGAATCTGGACAAAATTTTCTCAGAATTTGGACAGTTTTTTTTTTTTTAAATACTCAATAAAAATTAACGAAAGGGAAATATACTTATGCCTGTGAAATTTTTTTAACAGCTTTGGTTAACTATTTAAATGTAAAACTCAATTCTTAATATTGTACTTGCAACAATATTTTCACATATTATTGATATAAAGAAAGTCATCTTAGTAATCCACATGTGCATTTCACTAATTTAATTACATTGCTGACATTATCAAATAAGTGAAAAATTTTGTACACTACAATAAGTCTCGTCGTGTTGTTGAATGCAGACACAATATATACTTATTTAGTTAAGACATGTTAAATTGAAATTTGACTAGCATGGTGAAAATGTTGGGCTATACAAAATATAAAAAAGGGAAGTGAGGAAAAAAATTTAATCAAACAAATTCAATATACTATATATTTTTAAATAAATTTTAATTTTGAATAGTTACAAAATGATCATGTTTTTGGTTTTTGAGTTGACTTGGATTGCTTTGGCTCAAGTTGAATTTATCAATGCTTTAAGTTGTATAAATAAATATTCAAGGGCTAATTTTGGTAATTGTTTTAATTTTGTTAAATGATGAATATAATTTTTTCACGACTGCAAGTGTGAAAAATGTTTTTAATAGTGATGTTGTCAATAGAAATCCTAAATTTATTTGTCTTATAATAAAAATGTTCGGACTAGTCTTTCTACATGAAATGTAAAATATTTCATGTTGATAATGCTTTCAATAAAACTCTTTTCAATTTCTTAGGATTTTTCTATTTTCTATTTTATTTAATTTATTTTGTTAATCTAAGCTTGTGGTTAAGGGAGCAACGTTACTCTCCATAGAGTAGCGTCGTCACCTCATCATTATTCTTTCTATTATGTGCACAATCAGCATAAAAAAAAAAAAGCTTCCCTTCCGGGGCTACAATATTTATGAGCGCACGATGACTTGATTTTGGATTACATGGGTTATGTTTTACCATCGTTTAAAACCATTTTTATTACCGAATTAAGAGGTCGCTTTTTTTAGAATATTTGTTGCTGTTATTTGCAAGATAATTTCTACAGATTTGGGACTCTACATATAAATATATATGATTGTGCACGCACCAACTGTATCGCGACTAACCTCATTCTCCCCTTTGGAAATAAGATCTCTCCGAATCCTTCTCAATATTGGCATTCACATTTATGAAGTTTAAATCTTAGCCTGCCTTTGCTCAAAAAAAAAAAAAAATCTTAGCCTGTCCGGGCATAGAGTCGTACCGCCCTCTGCAGCGGCGAGGTCGACATGACACGAAACTTTAAAAATGGCTACGTGACCGACGAAAGGCCAGCGAGCAACTTGACTCCACCACTACGGTTAACTATTGCTAAGCTTGTCCTGTTGTACTGACACGGAACCAATCCTGCCATCTCTTCTTAAAGAGTTTTTATCTCAGGCCAAGCTATCAAAAGTTGAATGGACCCAGCAGTGGTGTGGCCAGCTCAATATGACGGATACGAAGCGACTGAAGGAGCTTGATAAGTCGCCGGTCAAAAGTTGGGTCTCTCTCTCTCACACACCCTTTGGAAACAAGATCCCTTCGCATCCTTCTCAATATTGGTGTCCTCATGTACGAAGTCTAAACGACAGACAGGAACTCCACCGACCATCACTGAGGCCTAAATCTTAGCCTGCGCGTGCATGGAGTCGTACCGCCCTCTGAAACGACGAGGACGACATGACACGAAGCTTTAATAATGGCTCCGTGACCGACGAAGGGCCGGAAAGCAACTTGACTCCACCACCATGGTTAACTAGTGCCACACCTGCCCTGATGTACTTCAAAATTAGAACGGATGCAGCAGTACCATTGGCCAGCTCAGTATGACTTATATGAAGCAACTGAAGGAGCTTGGGAAGTCGCCGGTCAAAAGTCTCTCTCTCTCTCTCTCTCTCGTCCTTTCGAAACAAGATCTTTGTATCCTTCGCAATATTGGCATCCACATGAATAAAGTTTAAATGACGGACAGGGAGTACGGTTGAGTAGGGTCCCTCGGCTAACGCGAGTCATACCGCCCTATGCAGAAGCGAGGTCGACATGACACGACGCTTTAATAATAGCTACGTGACCGAAGGGCCAGAAATCGACTTGACTCCACCATGGTTAACTATTGCTAAGACTCCACTATGGTTAAATATTGCTAAGCCTGTCCTGATGTACAAACATGGAAACAATATTGCCGTCCCGTCTTTAATAGGGTTTGTCTCAGGCCAAGCGGTCCAAAGTCAGATGGATGCGGCAGAGGTATGAACAACTCCACATGATTGATAAGAATCAACCGAAGGAGCTTTGAGGAGTCGCCAGCGAGTGAGAAAAAAAAAAAAACCGCCGGTGGAGGATTTGAGGACCAGCGATGGACGGGAATTAGGCGACGTGCAACGGTGATGTGCAGCGGCCGTGGACGATGCTAAGGGAGCTTTCCTCCTTCTCCTCCTCTGTGTTTTAGATGAGAGGACCGACGACGCTTTGGGTGAGAAATGATGGTTTAAGGACATAACGAGGCCCTCCTATTGTCATCAAGAAACCCTTCATGAGAGCGGGTTGATGGATATTTTAATCATTAAAAAAAATCTTAATAATTGATTAAGAGCGTTTCTTAGTTTGTTTGATATGACAATTTCATGTGAAAATTATGATAAAATATACGTCATTATGATTGTAGTGTGACGCAAAAAATATACTGCCTAAGTTTTCTTTTTTTTTGAGGGATTCTCATTAGTTATCGTGCTCCCAAAGCTAGAACAATTTCCGGCCGTCAAAGTATTATGCCAACCCTAAACTCTCTTAAGCTTTTTTTTAATCTTCTTTAATCCCATCAATCAATGACCTTTAGCCGTAGATACCAATAAATCACGTGCCAATTTCTTTACCTTTTAATGAAGTTTGGCGGCATCAATTTTCACAAGCATATATATTGGTCTAATACTAATAGGTTTTTGACCTATACTTTTACGGTACGACGATTCTCTTATTTTTAGAATGATATCACTAAAGGCTTATGGAATTAAAATTAATAGGTTGGTCAGGTAACATTATGGCATTAATTGATGGAAGATATTCGATATCACAATGGAATTTGATATCTAAATAAGTGAAAATATTGGTTGTGCACTTCATGAGGGTAATCATCATATGAGAACGTGTCCTTAAGGCGTTAAGCCATTTTTTAACAAACTCCTTTCTTTGCAAATTGAATCTCTTAAGAATGCTTGTGACCCCAATTAGCCAATTAACCTGGCCTAATTGGAATTTACCGCTTTCACATTGGTGACAAGTGATATGCTCCTTTCTGATTCTTAATTATGCACACTGCGATCCCTTGTGTGTTCACTTTCTATGGAAATGATAGCCTATACAAGTATATGGGTGTTGGGAGCGTTTCTTTCTCTTTGATTGCTCTTCGGCGCCCCCTTCCTTCGTCTTTTTTTGTACTCCGTCCTTGGATTTCTAGTACTAAATCTGGGATGTTGATAATCAAATCTGCTTTGCTTTTTCTCATTTCATATACATACATAAATATATTATTGCCCATCGAGCTATTATAAAAATAAGGAAGTAGAGATTATTTGCATAAAGAAACAAAGGATGAACCAGACAACCTCTTCATCCTCTGCAACTGTGCATGGACATGTTTTAATGTGTGTGGGGGTCTTTTGGGCCGCCCGGGGGGGTGGTTTTAAATTTCTTTCGTTCAGTAATATCTTATAATTTTATCATGTATTACCTGTTTATATTATAAATATTGAATGACTAAGCAACATATGAAATATATATTATGTACTTTTTTAGCCAGAATTTCTATTACGTGCACAGCCAAGGCCCCCAAAAGAAAAAAACTACGTTCTTGGCGCTGCAATATTTATACATGCACGATGACTAAATTTTGGATTATGTGGGTATGAATATTTTACAATCGAGTCCCAGGGTAGATTACTAGGCCAGCCTTTTGAGATTTTACATCTTAATAACGATTTGCGGCGAGGCCCGATGGTGCTTTCAAGCACCGAGGAGACGTGTAATCTCCGAAGGTGATCTCCTTGGTTTCTCGGTCATAAAAAAAATATATATATATATATATATAAATCAATCAAAGCCATTTTTGTTACCGATTTTTTTTTTTTTTTTTTTTTTGAGTTACCGAACTAAGAGATTGCTTTTCTTAGAATATTTGTCGGCGTTTTTGTGAAACTAATTTGTACGGATTTGCGAGTCGATATATAAATGGTTAATATAATGAAAAATTCTAAATTGATATACTTATAACAAATTTACATTCCATTAGTTCATTAAATTTTATACTCAAATTGTTGAGTTAGATAACATGAATTTTATCTTTTATTTGTCACAATATACTAATTTATAAAATTAAATAAAAACTAATAAAGAGTAGTCGATTACAAATACACTAATAGGAGTTTAATATCATAAAGTATATTAATTTTAATTTTTTATAGTATTAATCCATATATAAATACATATGGTTTTTCCTCCCATACCCTCTACCCCCCCCCCCTCTCTCTCTCTCTCTCACCGCTCTCTCTCTCTTCCTATTGAAACAAGATCTCTTCTCATCTAGAAATGACAACTCAGCAACCTCAATACGAAACCCTTGATTTAACTACCAATGGATCAAAGGTCGTGGTGGAAGTTGAGTACGAATGGAAACCGATGATTTGTTCCAAATGTGAAATGTTTGGTCACACCTGTAAAAATGTTACTCCTGGTCCTTCTGCTGGACGATCTGAGGGAGCTTCAGAAAGTATTCAGAAGGCTAATCCGGTAGTTGAGGCCCACTCCTCTAAAGGAAAGGAGGTGGTTATGCAGCATCCTTCTGTGGAAGAAGTAGATATTCAAGTCACCCATCGTTCTAAAGTGGGTGCAACAAAACCCGTATCTGGTGTGGCTGGTGACAGGCCGTCCTATGTTGGGGAATCAAGCTCGGGAAAGGCGGCTCCTCAGGGACCGGATGCTCTACCCGAACCGCATCGGTTGCGAGGAGGAAGGATGGAAGCAAGTTAATCGGAAAAATAAGAAAAAGAAGATGAAGCGGGCGGAAGGAAGGCGGCTGCCGCCGCCGCTGATGCTACTGATGCAAATGCTGTAGCACCTGCTGATATTGTTCAAGCGGAGGTTGCAAAATTGTCTATGATGAAACCAAACGACCCTTCAAAATCTCTTGATCCAGTGATTCATTCCCCGACAAGATTGTTTTCCCCTTCTGTAGCGGACCCTCCTGCTCAGGATGATCCCCTGGTTTTAATCGATACCTCCGATGAAATTAGTAATTCTAGTATCCAAGAGGACCCGATTGGAGTAGATTCTCAAGTTGGGGATATTCTTGAATCTAAAAGGCTCACCTCGCCGTTAATGGCAAACTTCCAGGAAAAGCTTCGTATGCTCCTATCTAATGGTCCAGAAGATCTGAAGAAGGAAGTTGCAGCTTCGAGGACCTCTAAAAAGAGGTAATTTTGCTCCTTGTTTTTTGATGATTGTTGGTTTTTGGAATATTAGAGGTATCTTAAATCCTCTTAGGCGTGCCGAGATTAGGCGTTTTGCAGCGGTAAATAAGCTTTGTTTTATTGGCTTGCTTGAAACTAAAGTTCCTTTAGAGCTTTTTGATTCTATTTCGGCCACCCTCATTAAGGGGTGGAATTGGTGTGCTAATTATGATTATGCTCCGCGTGGGAGGATTTGGGTTGGATGGAACCCGGATCTTGTTGCCTTTTCTACTATTTCTATTAATGACCAAGTGTTGCATGGCATTTTAAAATGCAATCTTTCTGGAAGGAGTTTCTGTATATCGGCTGTCTGCGGAGAACATACGTTTGCCCGTCGTAGACCGTTATGGGAAAATCTCCAGCACTGCAGTGAACTCTTCCTCGATTCACCATGGCTAGTTGCTGGTGATTTTAATGCTATCAGGGATCCTTCGGACCGTGTTGGGGGCGCCACCAATTGGATTCCGTATTTTGATGAATTCCGCCAATGCTTGGAGCAAACTGATCTTACTGACCTCAGATTTGTCGGGCTTCGTTACACTTGGTCCACTTCATCTAGGACTGGGAGGAATATGAGAAAGATAGATCGTGTATTGGTTAACAGCAAGTGGAACCTTGATTTCTCGTATTCGGAGGCGTCTTTTTTGAACCCTGGCATATCTGACCACACGCCGATGATTGTAAGAGTTGTCCATCCAGCCCCGAGGAGGAAACCTTTCAAATACTTTGATTTCTGGACAGATCATCCAGAGTTTAAGGCGATCGCGCAGCGTATATGGAATACTCCGGTTAGAGGCGTCCCTATGTTTAAACTGGTTTCTAGGTTGAAGTTTTTGAAAGCTCAACTCAAGACCCTCAACCGAGATGCTTTCTCTAACATTTCGACTAGAGCTGCTGAGGCAAGAGAAGCTCTCAACGCCACTCAAGTTCAACTTCAATCAAACCCATCTAGCTTTGCTCTTGCTGATCAAGAAAGGTGCCAACGTCAGGTGTTTGTTGAATTGAGGAATCAAGAGGAATCTTATTATAGGCAAAAGTCCAGAATTAGATGGCTAAAGCAGGGTGACCGGAATACGAATTTCTTCCACCGAGTCATGCCAAGAGGAGACAGCTAATCAACAGAATCCTTTCGGTGAAGGATCCCACCGGTGCGCTGATTACTGACCCGGAGTTGGTTCCGCAGGTGTTCATTAGCTACTTCTCTTCGTTGTACTCCCCCCATGATGCGTTAATCAGGCCGTCCGTCCAAGAGGTGGAGCGGGTTATTCGTCAACCTCTAGCTGCTGATCAGATGTGCCTTCTCTCTAATCCGGTTTCTGATGCGGAGATCAAGTCTACGCTGTTCTCATTAGCCAAAGGTAAGGCCCCTGGACCTGATGGATTCTCGGCTGAATTCTTCAAGTCCAACTGGGAGATCGTTGGTCCATTGGTTTTGGAGGCGGTTCACGACTTCTTCCACACCGGCTGGCTGTTGAGAGAGGTAAATGCAACCATCCTTGCTCTCGTCCCTAAAGTTCCTAATGCCAGTATTGTTTCGGATTTTAGGCCGATTGCTTGTTGTAATACTATATATAAGGTGATTACCAAGATCTTGGCCAATCCTATAGCGGCGGTTTTAAATGTATTGATAAGTCCATCTCAGAATGCGTTTGTTAAAGGAAGGAGAATTAGGGATAACATCCTCTTGGCTCAGGAACTGTTTGCGGGGTTTCATCTCCACCCATACCTACCTAAATGTGCGGTTAAGGTTGATTTCCATAAGGCATATGACACGGTAGATTGGGAGTTCCTTGAACTTGTTCTTCTAGCCTTCCACTTCCCGGAGAATTTCATTAAGTTAGTCATGGCTTGTGTTCGGACTCCTAAATACTCCATTTCTATAAATGGCGATCTCCATGGCTTTTTTTCGGGAGGACGTGGTTTGAGACAGGGTGACCCTATGTCACCTTATCTCTTCACCCTAGTGATGGAAGTGTTTTCTGGTTTATTGGTGTCTCAAACTTCAAATCATGAATTCAGGTATTATTGGAGGTGTAAGCCAGTCCAACTAACGCATCTATTCTTTGCTGATGATGTTTTCCTTTTCTCTCAAGCTGACTGGCCGTCAGTATCCATGCTGAAAAGAGGCTTAGATATATTCTCATCCTGGAGTGGATTGGTTCCTAACAAAAACAAAAGTGAGATTTTTATTGCAGGTGGTGACCCTTCTATTCGAAACAAAATCCAGTCGGCATTTGGTTTTAAGGAAGGGAAACTCCATGTTCGCTATCTTGGGGTACCTATCATATCTACCAGATTGAATAAGGGGGATTGTATTGCATTAACGGAGCGTATTACGGCTAGGATTCAATCCTGGGCGCATCGTTTCCTGTCCTTTGCAGGGAGACTGCAGCTGATTCGGTCGGTTCTTTACTCGATTCAATCATTCTGGACAAGTGTCTTTATGCTTCCTGCTTCGGTGTTGTCAGACAGCGAGAGAATTATGAGGCAATTTTTATGGAAGGGAACAACTCTTGGCCGTGGAGGAGCAAAAGTAGCGTGGGAGGATGTATGTCTTCCGAAACTTGAAGGGGGTCTTGGCATTAGGAATATCAGAGATTGCAACAAAGCCTATATGCTCAAATTCATATGGATCCTCTTCTCGGATAAGGAATCGATGTGGTGCCGGTGGATTCATTCCATTTTCTTGACGAGGAAGAATTTTTGGGTTTCATCTCAACCTGCGACTTGCTCCTGGGCGTGGAAGAAAATCCTCCAGCTTAGAAAGCATTTCAGAACTTTGTTTAGGTGGAAAATTGGTAATGGCCTATCGGTATCCTTATGGCATGATTACTGGCTTCCATGTGGCCCTCTTGATGGATTCGTTCCGCCCTTGTTTAGGGACAATATGCGGCTCCCTTATAATGCAGTAGTTGCTGACTTATACACCCCGTTAGGTGACTCGTTCTCTCGGATATTAATCAGATGGGGTGTAGCTTTACCAACTTTGGAGGCTTATAATGATAAGTTTATTTGGTGTGGCGATCCATCAGCCTCCTTCTCGGTCGCATCCGCATGGAATGTCATTAGAACCAAGAGAGATCGGGTGGATTGGGCTTCTTTGATTTGGGATATTGATATAGTCCCGCGCCATCAGTTTATTCTATGGCTTATATCTAGAAATCGTCTTCCCACTCAGGTGATGTTGTTAAATCAGGGTCGAATTGATTTTAATCTATGTGCATTTTGTAGTGAAGAACCGGACTCAATCGAACACCTATTCTTCCGGTGTCGCATCTCCGCCTCGTTGGCCTTTTTTTGGGCGGCCAGATGTAACTTGCCATGGAGGAATAGATGTTGGAGTGAGGCGCTCACTTGGGCCAGGAAATTCCTCATGGGGAAGGATTTTTACCACATGATAGTTCGATTCTCCTTCGGTGCTTTGTGCCATCTCATTTGGAAGAAGAGGAATGCGATTATCTTCGGGGGTGAATCCTTGGTGGTCCCTGCCCTTAAAAATCACCTAATAAAGGTGGTTAAGGACAAAGCACTCACATTTACGGAAGTTCTTCCTTCTCCGAGGAACAGAAGACTGCAAAGGGGGTGGGGATTCCACCCCATGATCTTTTCATCTGTAGCTATTCCTCCTTAGGTTGCTGGTGATTCGGTCTGCTCTTGTTCTTGTAGTTACAGCTTCCTTCCTCCTCCATTCTCCGCTTTCAGCTTTGAGGGCTTGAGGGATGGGGAGGCTACGGGTTCCTGTTGTTACGGCTTGTTTGTTCGCTTCATAGCTTTTGTGTTCTTGCTGGCGCCCTCGGGCTTTTTATCGGATCCCCGTCACTCTTGCTCCTTTGTTAAGAGTGTTTGTTTGGATCCGATCTTTTGTACTTTTGTCCTTCTCATTAATATTATTATCTTTACCAAAAAAATAAAGATCTCCTCATCCTCTTTAATATTAGCGTTCACATTTATGAAGTCTCAACAACCAAGAGGACAGTGTAATTGAGTTGGGTCCCTCAGCTATCACTGAGACCTAAATCTTATCTTGCCCGCACGGAGTCGTACCGCTCTTTGCAGCAGCGAGGTTGACATGACACCAAGCTTCAATAATGGCTTACGTGACCGACAAAGGGCCATAATGGAACTGGACCCCACCACCATGGTTAACTGTTGCCACACGTGTCCTGATGTACTACTACATGAAAGCAACCCTACCATCCCTTCAGCGTTTATCTCAGGCTAAGCTGTCAAAAGTTGAAAGGACACCGCAGTGGTGCGGCCAGCTCAAGCGACTGAAGGAGCTTGAGGAGTCGCCGGCGAGCGAGAAAAGGAAAAACTGCCGGTGGAGGATTTGAGGACCAGCCATGGAGCAACGGTAATGTGCAGTAGCCGTTGGTCAATGTCCAGTATAAGTTCCCGACTAAAATCTCCAACAATGCGTTAAGACCTTTTTGTGCCTTGGGTCGAAATTGGAGCAGTGGCCGTTCATTCGTCTCACCAGCATCCTCGGAAAAGGACCTGGATCTCCCAAACATCATCAATGAAAGTAGTTACAAGTTGGCCATTAATGCTCTGCTCTACCCCCTACCTAATACCGATGCTCCGCCCTAACTCTAGGAAAGGTAACGGTTGTGTGTAACGCGGTCCTCCGGTTTCTCCAATGAATAATGTCTCGTTGTACAGCTCTTTAAATGATCAATGAATGATGGTACCGTCTTGGAAAATTATAAAAAGGAAAAAAAACATTAAAAAATTTCCAACTTTATTTAATACGACAAATAATGTCTCGTTGTACATTAGTGATAATAGTGCGACAAATCGACTTTTTGACTACCGATTGATTTGATACACTAGACTTGAACATTCTAATTGCATTCTTGACATGATATAGTGCATTGCAAGATCTATCGTCATTCAAACACAAAATTGAACATGAGAAAATCACTAGGATTTTCACTTCAATCAAATGCTATTTTATCAAACATCAATTTATTAAGATAACCAAACACAGCCATAGAAGTTAGGTAGTTTAGATAGTGAGTTTGGAAAGGTGGCTTGATAATTAGAATATAATTAAAATGTCACCATACTTTCAAAGTTCCAATATCAAATGTTATATCTTTGAAGTCTTTTTCATTTCTTAAAATTGTTATACTGGATGGGGTAAGATTGAATGTGATTCACAATGGGGATCTACATCTCTCATTTTGTTCTTAATTTTTTATACCTAACACTCTGTTCTTAACTTAGGTTCAAAACTATTGGTAGTCTAATTAATCAAATTCTCGATGGGGAAAATGCTAATCGAGTTCTTAATTAGATGATATCCGGTAATCATACTCGACAAACCTCTCTAAAAATTATTAAACCCACACGATCACAAAAAATAATTTGAAACAATGCAGTTTGCTTTTAGCTGCTTGTGATAGTGAGATGTGCTACACTACTAGAAAAGAAAGGATGTATAAAAAAGAGGCTCGTGGGCTGTAATTGGACAAATAATCCCCCTCAAGTTTTATGGGGCCTCTTATATTCGAAAGCCCATCTGGGCTGTAATTCCCGAATCACTTGAAGCAATGAAAGGAACTCGTTTTGACCAGAAAAATGAAAATAAAAAGAGCTCATGAATCACGACGAATAATTTTAGGACATCCATATATTTAAGTTAAAAGTGTCATTTACTTCATTTTTTCCGTACAAAATTACTCCGACAATTACAATTTCCATATTAAAATAACGCCCACTTTAAAAAAAAAAAAAAATGCATAACCACCATTTTATCTCACAATCTCTCATTTCGTCTATATATTTAAGCTGAAAATGTAATTTGTCTAACTTTCACCTTTAAAAGTTACCCTTACAATTACAATTTCCAATTACTGAATATCCACCTATTATGCACAACCACAATTTTGTCTCACGATATCATTTTTCACAAATATCTATATTGATCTAATGCTAATAAGTTTTTGACTTATACTTTTACAATACGATGATTCTCCTCTTTTTTTTTAGAATGATATCACCAAAAGCTTTTGGAATCAACATAAATAGGTTGAATAGGTGAATTATGGAAAATATTTAATATCATGATGAAATTTGATACCCGAACAAGTGAAAGTATTGATCATGCGTGTCACGAGAATAATTATTGTATTAGAACATTGCCCCAAGGCACTTTTTTACAAACTCTTCTTCTAGGAAAATTTCAAATAAGGATCCGAAGTTGAATAATTTTATCAAATAAGGATTCGAAATTAACTTTGTGTCAGATAAAAACCTAAAGTGGATCAATTGTCTCAAATAAAGGCCTGAAGTAGTTGAATTAATTCCAAATAAGAACCTAAGTTTGTTGGTCAGCCAAATATTAGCTGGCTATCAAGCATGTGACATTTATGACGACTAGAGTTTGGGCAATTTTGTCCAAAAAAATATAAGGAAAATTAACAAATCCTAAAAAAAAAAAAAAAAAAAAACCCTAGGTTTTCTACGGTCTCCCCATTCCTTGTACCCATCATCTGCAAAGTCAAAGAGCGAAGTTCTCCCCATTCCTTATACCCATCCTCTGCAAAGTTGAAGATCCAAATTCTCCGCCAGTTGAGGCACAAATTAAAAAACAAGAAGAAAACCATATGTTTCTTTCTTTGTTTGCGAAGACCCAAATTCTCTATCGGTCGAGCAAGGTGAGGAGCAATGAGAATCGAGTCACGACGACAACCGGGTAGCGATTGGTTGAGGAACAACGAAGAAGAAGAAAGAAGAAAACGTAAACATCTAAATGAATAACCTAAACTTAATTAATTTTGAATTTTCCATTTTTTTCCAGTCACAAATTTTTGACAAAATTGCCCCTATTTTAATCGATGGAAAATGTCTGCCGGTGAGCTAAGGTCCTTAATAAAGATTAACTTAATCACTTCGGGTCTTTATTTGACACAAAATTCACTTCAGGCCCTTCTTTGAAACAATGGGTCAACTTCGAGTCTTTACTTGACACAAAGTTCACTTTGGGTTTTTATTTGAGAAAAAAGATTCACTTCGGGTCATTATTTAGAATTTTCTCTCTTCTTTTTGCAAATTGAATGACCCAAAGGAATGCTTTAAAGTGTACAATGACCCCAGTTAGCCAATTAACTAGGCCTAAATGGAAATTACTATGTTGGTATAAGCCTAATTTACCACATTGGTGACAAGTGGCATGCACCTTTTCGATTGTTAATTTTGCACACTGCAATCCAATGTGTTCCACTTTCTAGATAATTATGGAAAAGATAGCTTTTATAGGTAGATCGGTGTTAGGAAGATAAAATTCATTCAATTGAGATCGGGAAGGCATTACTTATTTAGAGAGATTCCAAACACGCAAATTACTTGTTTATTGGCATGGCTTATATAAGTTCATCTTTTCACTTGTGTTGAGGATCCTAATATTTTATGGAATTCTTTTTGTGCTTTAGTGCTATGTTTTTCTCATTTTAGCAGCATCATGAGATAGCATACTTGTTTGTTTGTGACAGGTGTGCTATATAAGGCAGCAGCAGGGCCAAGATTGGGAGCATCGTGTTATGCAGGCTTTCTTTAATATGATTGCGAACAAATGTAAACCCACTCGACCACAAGTTGAAAACTAGAGCAAAAGTCTCTCTAAGAAAAGGGGTCCACATTTAAAGCAAACTTAGCTTAAACTATGAGCCGCTCTATTACCTTCCTTTCTGTTATTTACACCTTTAACAGGACACCAATATTCTACCCTATTGGAGAGAAGCTCTAAGCACCACTGAACATGAGAATCTAAAAACTTCTGCATCTATCGTTTAGGTTCTAATCCGTACATCATGTGGGAACTCATTGTTGAAATTCTGGCAACTTGCTCACTTCCTTCTATATATACCAGATCAGCTGGGTGATCGGAGGTGATTGCACTAGTGGCGGCGGCCACTGGGAAGCAGGCCGTGAAAAGCTATCTCCCAACATGAGACGTGAGGAATTTTCTGAATTGTGTTTTGAGGTTGGATTTGCAACAGTAAAATTCATAACGAGCTTGTTTCATGGTTTAATGTTTAGTGAAAGGCAACCTGCAAATGCATAAAGACCCAAGTTTCAGTTTGTAAGCATGAACAATTTAAAGCCTCTGGTATGATTGTCCGACAATCGCATTGCACAATTCAACCATCAACACACTAAAGAAAATGTCAGCAATAATCAGATGCACTCTAGGCAATTGATCCCACACGTCAATTAATTAGGCTTGTTTGTGGGGAATGGGAGACGCCCATTAGAAGCTAGAACAGCTCGTAAGCCTGCCGTCTTAGGATGCAACAGTCCTAAACTGTCTATGTTTCCTCCTCGTAGCAATAGCCTATGAATTAAAAATTCCAGTAGCCTCACCTGAGCTTCCATGAAAGATGATCCGGATCAGGAAATGTCGAACTCAGACAGGTTTTACTCTGAAATCCGGAAAGGATTTTGATGAACGGGCCTAAGTATGTGTATACTGTTCCTGCTTCTTCGTATCAAATCGTCTCACTTTTAAACCCATGAAAATATGGAGGCAACTTTTCCAAACTCCATGTAGAAACTAATGCTTTCTCAAGATGCTAGAGGTCAAACTGTGACTTTATTGCATGACTGTACTCCTATCCTAATATTTCTCTTTATTTACTTTGCACACATTTCTCATTTCTTTGGGTCTCTACATGATCTCTGGGAATGAGGACTGCACCTTATTTCGCCTTTAGTAATCTTCATTGAGTACATCCAAAAGAGCACGGAGAACTTGGGCCATGTCTTCAGCAGCTCTTTCATGGCCATAGTTACATGGGAAGTTGATGGATGGACCTAGCTTTAGAGACATGAATTTCATCTCTGTCAGGAATGCTAGCTTCACCAACATTTACTGAAGCGTTCACACTTTTCTCACACGAAGATGAGGTCACAGAATCGAATGGATTCTTGTCTTCATTTCCATTGACAAAGTCCTTGCCATCAGCTACCCCAAAATGCTTGAATTGGGTAATTCTGTCTAAATCAGTCTTAGCCAGTAGTACACTATAATCTCTGTATCTTAGCATCTTCCTGCAGCAACAGAAAACAATGTTGTTGAGAGAAAACAATCTCAGAACTTTTATATCCCACTAACAAGATTTTTGAGAAAGACGGGGGCAGAAAATAACAGGAAAAGCCAGAACACAACATTTATATTCCGTTGGTTTCTGAAAATTCCGCCCATAATTTCCTGTCATACTCGTCATAGAGAATTCCCTACGACATACCATAATAAACTGGACTAGTGTGTAGCCAAATGAACAGCATCTGCCCTTAAATGGGATGTTGTAGGTAGTGAGGAAGACCTTGAGATGGGAAGTATTAAGAGGTTTAGCCAATAAAAGAGTAATAAGGAATTTACTTGACATTGTGTGCACGCTCTGTGTCAAGCTGATGGAGTCCTGTGAGAGACGTGCTGGAGTGAGGCTCGAAAACAGGACAATCCAGAAATATAGAAGAAACTTTACCCTTATTGTCCCTAGCCAAGTTGTCTTTAGAAGCATCTTTTTCCTCACTGTCGTCAACAATTTTCTCTTGTGGAAAAATAAATGTCAGCAATCGCTATGCAGTTTCATTTTCGGCATAACTTTAGGTCTCCCAAGTCAACTCAAGCTAAAAGGGCCGTCCTCGTATCTGGCTATAAATCACACAACCATCCTAAACGTGTTTCTGAAAGTCCAGCGGGGCAGCAGGAACTTGGCTTCACATACATGGAGTGTTCCATCATTAGCCAAATACACTTCCGACAACATAAACTTGTGATCTGAGGGTTCACATGGGAACTTCACCATCTTCTCCCAGGCTAGGGATTGCAATGTATGCAGCTTTTATCAAGTCGTTATTGGGGGGAGGGTGTAAGCCGCAAGTCCTTGGGTCCCTTGAATTTTGAATTTTCACACTTAAGTGCCACAAATAATCGGATTCAAACAAAATGCATTGAACGATATGCTCATTGCCTTCCCAAGAAGCACCTGGCCACCTTGCCAAATCATGATAAATGTCTAACACATATTTTTGGGTATATTTCTCTTGAACTGCACGGAAAAGGATAGACGACATCGGATGTAACAGAAGTTGAGAGTATTCTGCTTCTTACACTCCTCAGAACTCACAATGCAAGTTGGACTATGCAAGTCTTCCCTTACACAGGCATGGAAGGACAATATCGTCGGACCGAATATCTACCCAAAGCAATTTCCTCTGAAGTCAAATCCTGTAAAAGATTCAAGAGCCATTATTTTAAATCTTATATATCTTGCGTGCGGCCGCATATTTCAGCATCATGGTAGCAGGGGCAGCAAGAGTGACCAAAACTGAACCTTTTATGCCACTCCTTTCGATTATTTAAATGAAAATTATATGCACGGAAGCATCAAAAAAAATATTTGCCGATTTTCGACACTAGTAAGGTTCCTTGCTTTACGGGACATTAGAAAGGCTGCGTATTGGCGGAGTCATGAACGGAAAATAACTTGGCTCTGACATTAACAAGAGTATGACCTTCCACCGGAAAATCCATTTAAGATGTTTCATCCAAAGGAAAGCGATCATAGGCATCAGAGGAGTCATCATTTCCACATGCTGAAACGACTTCCACTGCCCCATTCTCATCATCATGTTCTTGGTGATGTACTATGTCCCCACACCACAACCTGCCTTATGATGAATAACAGAGCAAAAATTATAGTTCTGAACCAAAGAAAACCTCAGCATGTCTTTTTGATGCAGGTCCTAGCATACTGTGTACATACCTGAGGAGCAAGTCCTGTTAGCAACTGAAAGTGAAACGCATAAGATAGGAGACCCCAGTTAGATATATAGGATCCCTCATGCACAGCCATATGATGTCGCTTTATTGAACGGGTTTATTTACTTGTTTCAAGAGGAAATCAGAAAATGCAACGATCTTATTTGTAATGCTCGTCAAGAATAACCATAAAAACGTCTGTGAAGTTACTTAGAAAACATTGTTCGACGATGAAAAAACATTGGAAAAGATGCTTTGAGCATCTAACAGCGCCTATTTACATATAAGCTCAGTAACATGGGCTCAAGTGAAAACGAAAATCGAAAGCCTAAGTTAAGTACGAAAATGAAGGCGTCCAAGTAGAGCGGATCCTTTCATTTTGTGTAATGCTGACCAAAAAAGAAAAAGCAAAAAAAATCCATACATTCCAGCCAAAAGTGAGATATCCCAATTCCTAAGCGATCCTCGCATTACCTCTATAATAGGCAACCCCCGATTTCAGGTAATTGACGAGTGAAAAGTGGCATTTATCTCGCATCATATTTCCTAAAGCACCCTTGCATTACACCTATAACCATCCATTTCATGTTGAAACATTTTTTAATGATCTTTATGTATAGCCATATAATCAGACGCTCGTGCATAGCGCCTGCCTTTGCTCCAGCAATTGCTTGAGGAGAAAATTTTACATTTTCGGGTATGCTTTGACTTATTTCGCATTTTGCGTAAGTAGATATTTTAGAGCAAGAAATATTTTTGCATGATATTCTGATTAACATAACTTTTAACATAAAATATTTTCGGGAGTCCAATCTCTAGTTTGTTCATTGTCCTCCTCCTTCCTCCATCTCTTTTCACTGGCTTTTCATAAGCATAAACCATTGGAGTCTGCGACTGGATCAATCTCGAGATATTCTCCGTCAACGTGGATGGAGTTTTGATACGTGTCCCGAGAAAAAAGAAGTGCTGGCCTCAAATCAAGCCTCTTCGAAGCATTTCAATCGGACAATGCCCAAGACTTTAGTTTTAACAAATATATTTATCGACACCTTTCAAGGCCCATCTCGGAGTTTTGATACGTGGCTCGATGGTGATGTTTTGCAGCTCTAGCGGATCCACCCATGTTTCAATAACTTGAGGATATACCTTCGTAACGTAGTGTACGGTCGATATTCCCTGAGACTCGATCAGGTGGTTGTTCTGCATCGCCTTTTGCCGAGAGCTTCAAATTGTTGTTTCGATTGTCGCCTGTCGTTGGAACTCAGGTTTTGTCTCTGCCATCGTCTAGCTGAGGATCCTACGTCACATGGTTCTCCAAAATTGCAAGCTTTTCTGTTTACCGAGTGCTTCATGCCACTCGCCCACAACCTGTTCGACAGAATGCTCGACTCCAAATCGTAAGCTCTCTGGATTTTGATATGTCATCGAATTGTAATCATTTCAAGCCTTGAACGTAACAGGGGCGTTTGCTGGTCGCTTTTGTTCATATGTGGAATATGCAGATTTCGATCTCATTTCGATAGTGTTCTAGTCATGTGAACATATAGAGAGATGCTGCGTTGATGTTACCTTCGCTTTCCATCAAATTGTAGCGTTTCAAGGCTAGAAACACATAAAAAATGATAGGATTCCATATTACCCAGATTTGAGTCAAGTAAAGTTGGTTGTTGTTTGGTGTTCCTTATGCGTTACTTGGACCTCCTCAGCATGTATATCCACGTAAGAAACCGGCGCTTTGGACCTGTATTGATTTCATGTTGGATTATCACATTCTTATGCTCGAAACGGGCTTAAGATGTCCTACGAGCTTGCTGTCCATATGTATTTGTGCAGTGAATGAGGATTTGTTTTTATCTAATTTGGATGAAATACTTGCGTTTGTGATTGGTGGGGTCTTCGTTCTGTTGAAGTAGCTTCTGGCGCTTCTTGTTGGGTCTCCTGTGAGTGTTGCTGTCGACTTTTTTCTCATATTGGACAATAATATGCATAGATGAAAGTTGCTGTCTGCGAGGTAAAGAAGTGAGTATTTTGAGCTAAATCTTCACTGCATCACGTTGACATCTTCTCAACTTGCCATTCATGCTTTGAGATTGTAAAAATATCACCCCTCGTTCTATCGGCCGCGAGTTGGTCATTAAAATTCTAAAAAATTAAAAAAGAAATCGAAAGCAAAAAAGGAAAATGCAAAATATAACGAACATAAAGTGCATTTGAATAGGTAGGTGCATCTTAGGAATAGTTTTAATCCCGTTTAATTTAAGATTGCATTTAGGGAATTATCTCAGTATATGTTTTAATTTTTAGGTTCCAATTTTATACTATGAAAGGTTCAATGCAACCACATATAAAGGCGACATCATTCCTACGCCACTGTGGCTGTAAATCTATTTCCCAAGAGCTGCCCTAAAAACTAGTCCTTCCTTCACGTAGCTGAGATGGAGCAGCTAAAGAGTTTGGATTTTCATGAACAAGTGCCGAAGACAAAGCCAGAACGTGAATAATATTCGCCTCACCAGAAGTCACCCGCTTTAATACCGATCAGCTTTCATTCAGAAATGCTAATTTCCTTGTAGATTGCTTGAAAGCAATAACCTGCAAACGCAAAAAGAAATCTAGCTCTGAATTCTAAACATCCGTTTGGTGTCTTCATCAAAACTGGAACGAATAACATACCGTAGAAATACAATGACGCATAAGACAATCGATTGCCTGAAGCATGAGCGGTTAAATCACTACGCTCAATCTTATTTCGAAACTAGAGACTGTCGCCCATCCATATCGGGGACTTTATAATTATCGAAAGTGAAAAACCGCTTGAGGCAAAGTGAGTACTTCTTTTATCAATTCTATCAATTAACGACAATTGCAATATGTTTTGAATAATCATAGGACTGGAAGATTCCGATGAAGTTGGGTAGCTGTAGTTGATTAACATCAATTACTCTGCTTACCTGATGTAATACTAAATAAGTTTTCAGAAGTCCATCGATTGTTTATAAGATTCCCTCAGCAACGATCACCATCAATGGTCCGAGAGAAATAGGCAAAGAGGAAAAGACTTCATAAGTTGAATATTCTTATCAAAGGCTAGGGCTGCTTCTTGGAAGAGGCCTTCATCAGCAAACTTGCTTTTAAAAGTAAGCCCGAAGCACAAATCGGACCAAATAATTTCTTTCTTGAAATGATGATAATATTATGGCGAATAACTACAAGAGAAAGTCTGAATTTAAAGGTTGAATTTCCTACGGATGTAACTGAGTCAATTTACCATTAATGCAAAAAAGAAAAAGAAAAAGGTTGTAAAATCTCTCTTTGAATCTCAATCAATGAATATTTCTCTTTTTAATCTTATAACAACTCCTTTTCATTGATTGTGCTTCTTCCTCCGATAACTATCTGGAGAAATGCAAAGGTCAGTAACTAGAACTCATAATATTTGGACCTGAAAAGAAGATGGTTGAAATTGACATCTGTCTGCCGTCACCGGATAGTTTTCAGAGCAAAACACGCATCATTACACACCAAAAAACGATAATAAGCACAATCTCAAACAAACCTTACTCTAGCTGGATAGTTTTCACAAATTTAGACTCCAAGCCAGACACAACCTACAATGCTTATCGGTGCCATTCTTATTTTGAGACCAAGACAATACTCAAAACTATGCTTAACAGAGAACTCGATAATGTTGACTACATTAAACATCGAGAATTAAATGACAGCGAAATTCAATGATTAGTTTGACAGAATTAAGACCTTCCTCTATACTTCATTAGAGAAACTACACTAGAAAATTAGATGAGAGCAAGATTTAATCCTTAGATTACTTAACAAGTAGAGAGATCTTGTTCTTCCAACAGACCAACTGTTAATTCTCTCAATATTCTCTCAATAGTAGGGAGTTTATCATGTATTACTAACCAAGAATTAAAACCCAATCTTGGCACATTAGGGGAGAACCACACAAGTCTGTGCCAGTCAACATCAGCATTCTTGTTTCGTACAATTTCCCAAGCAATAAAAGAATTAAGGCAACCGATTGAGGAAGCTGTTCATACAACATTCTCTGCAGCTGAGGAATTAGGAAAATTCACACCACAACCAGCAACTTGGATGGAAACCAACTCTCTAGACCTGGCAGCGGGCCACTTCCAATGAGAGTTACAAATTACAGCAGATAATTTGGTGTGCAGAGGAAGAGAAGATTCATAAGCTACTGTCCTTGAGAAATAATTCCGGCAAGATCCCAGCATGGTGTCACAAATCATACCGAGGGAAATGTTACCTCCATTACCCACTATATATCTAATGCTGGTTTTTAAAATATTACCGGCTTTTAATAACTTCGTTCAAGCATAAGTAACATCAACCTCAACAAAATACTCCACAAACACTTCAAAATACAAGCAAGATTTCACAATCCAGTCTTCGAATGCCAAGGCCTACGAACTGCTTAGGAAGACAGACAGTGTCCCATCTAACTTTTGCTCCCTCTTTATCATCAAGATCTCCCTTCCAAAGCAAAGCTCTGCACTTTCGCTCAACCGTGTCAAAAACTTTCTTGGGCAACAAAAAGAGTTGACACAAATAGTTAACCAGATGAATAACAAATTTAACAAGCTGAAGCTCGCCGACATGTGAGCAGCTTTTAATTGTCCAAGCTTTAAATATTGTGGCAATTTGATGATTGTATGAGAGGCTTATAGGCCTTGTCTTAAAGTCTTCCAAACAATCCACAATTATAAGAAGAAAGAACCAAACAAGAACATAGGGTTGGTTGATTGGTCATGCTGTTTGATTTGATCGCTGTGTGTTAGAGAAATACATTTTTTAAAAGCTTAAGTTGCTAGGAAACTTGCCAAGCAATGTACATGTAATGTATAACTCAAATATCTTCCTTGTGTAGAACTCAGCCGTTGCACACGAACAACAGAATGTGGACGTAATCACATCAATGAGATAACCGGGGAAATGATAACAAGGAACATAACAGACATGAAATTTTAAACCACTGACATGTGCTTTGATCCAATGCTAAGAAGTGAACAAGTATAATGTAGACAATATGTTGGAAATTTAACAAAACAAGTAGAATGCTAATCCTTCAGAAGAGATTCTTTCTAGATTTTGATTATACCCCATGATCATAACCCGCCTCTTAAATAGCCAGCCAAAAGAAGCAGCAGAAACAAATCTATTCTCCCTTTAAACTTTGCCAACCAGCGACTCTAGAGTCTAGGGTTACACATCTTTGATTCCATGAAGCAGAATATGGATAGTTATCAAAATGAACAATGGGCAAAAATTTCATTGAGTGCTATACTGTTTCATTTGTGCCTGTGTGGTAATAAGTACTTTGTATCGGTAAATGCAGACCGAAAGTTAATATGAAGTTCCTTCCTCTTCTGGTGAATGCTGCGGAAGTAAATTTTTGCATATCAAAATCAAAGATATAAGGGAAATTAGTCAGGTGCATTCCACAACTTAGTGAATGGGTTCAAATGGAGTTTCCAGACTAAAACAGGTAAGCGGATTTAAGCACCTAATGTCATTTACATGACATGAACTTGCTCTATCCATATGAAGTTCTGAACTACACTTTTTCGATGTGATGCAACTTTCAAACATTTTCAAAACTTGCCTTTGCTATTTATTTATCATATAAATTATGTCCAGTGGATTGAAACATCAGGGGGGAAACCGACACTTAATGTCCAGTGGATTTGAAGACGGGATCTGCCTGCATCAGAATCGAATGCCGGTCCATGTAGCCAGCTTTGGTTGACTCCTATTTTCTTGCAACCAAATCCATCCTGAATATTTAGGGGTTATGAACTAGTCTGCTTGACAAGAGCCATACAATGATATTTGGGTACGTATGTATTGGAAAAGTCAACAATGGATTGCAGTTGCTTTATGTCTGAATTCTTATAGAAGTTTCCCAATTTTCATCGCCTCAATGCTAAAGATCACGGGAAAGACAGCCTTCTTTTTCTGGAAGCCTACCAGAATAACAGCCCCAAGGGGAAGGAAAAGCAGAAAAAATTGATTAAGCTGCCAGATTAGCTTAATGGATTAAATAATTGATACACAGGAAATTTTGAACGTCTGTGTAATTCGAATTTTTTGTACCATGGGATGCAAATAATTCTATGATTAATTAGGTAACTCAACTAAGTTTCTTTTAATCAGATTGTTACCTAACTCATAGGAATAGTAAAGTACTTCATAATTTTTAGATTTTACCTAGAGAAGGTAGTTTTCTCGTTGTCAAGACAAAAATATCATTCATGTCAGCAAATAACCTTATTGTTTCTTAGAGTGGTGAGAGGTATGATAAAATACATTAGGGGCAAATCCCAAAATTTGTGTGTTTTAAGTTCCCTTTAATTACTCTTTTCCACCCTCTCGTTTAAAATTTATAATTTGCATTATTCTATAATTTAAGCCCAGAGAAATTGAAATACTCAATACTTTGTATGCTCTAACTAAATTCATGTGAACTGTTGATGTCTAGCGTTCAAATTTTCTTGTTAGGAGAGGCTTCCCAAAAATCTAGCTACTCAAGACACGTGGCAACTTCTGAAGAACTTCCTGGTTAGCTACACGCATCTATACACTTCAAATCTTTGACTTAATGGCCATTTCTTCCATGGTGATAACTCTTTTGGGCCAGAAGAAAGAAGAAAGAAGAAAGAAATTGAGATAAACCTGTGAGTCGTCTTATGTTTCATTAACAAGGCCATGAACATTGTAGTTGAGATGCACACGCATTACATTTTTCAGATCCTGAATCATCCTCGACAAGAGGGATTTTATCGAGTAGGTAGGTGTAAGGGTTTCAACATCTCTAAATCTTCTGAGAAGGACCATAAGCATCACCTAGATGAAGCTAGAGATCAGCCATCTCTGGTAAGTTGATTAGCATAAGGAAACCATAAAAAATAGAGAGGAATAATATAGGATAATGCTAGGAGACCTACCACTAGTTTGCTAATTCGGTA
Organism: Eucalyptus globulus; assembly: GCA_014182545.1. NCBI lineage: Eukaryota > Viridiplantae > Streptophyta > Magnoliopsida > Myrtales > Myrtaceae > Eucalyptus > Eucalyptus globulus. The sequence goes on along the minus strand of CM024718.1, from coordinate 32,495,755 downwards.
AAGTGATGAGATCAATTTTTATTCGCAGTGAATATGACCTGCTTTATTAATTTCGTTTGAAGATCAACCAATTATTTTTATATCATATCAATATTATAGCGTATGCATATAGGACAAACGAGAAATTATGAGTGTATATATACACACATTGGTTTTTTGTTGAGATTTTTTGTTGTTATCATGTGTTTTTTCGTGTCAAGGATAACCACGTGCATAAAAGTTCATAGTTTTTAGAAAATTACATAAAAATAAGGAAAAAAAGGCTTGAAGATGGGAGTGGGCAAAGGCAAAAGCAGCATTAGAAGGCTACTTTCCCCTGTTTATGATCAACGGATTGGTCAACTATTCCATCTTAATGTATTAGTTGAGAATCGAGTTTACAAAGTTTTCATATAGGTCGGTCTCCTAGGGTACTTGTGTGCTTGTCGGGGGAATGAGATCCTTTATCCCTGTTTGTGTCCCCATAATTTAATAATTAGTATCTCACTCATCTTAATCACTAATTCATGTGAGTATGTATACATGTGAAATTTGTGACTTAATGTTTTAGCACTTAGAGTTACCGAGATGTCAATAAAGACATCGAGTACAACAAAATATCTTTGATCTTACACGATCATCACTTGTTAGTTGTTGTCACTCACCCTCAAATTTTAGCTCCAAATTCTCCCGCAATAGTTCTTTCTTTTATTTGTGCCTTATTGCCTGCACATCAACTGAACTATATACAAAATTTTCTCGTACTTTCTATTCTGCTTTCATTTCTCGCAATAATACCTAATCATACAAAGATCTGGCAATAATAATAAAATTAAAAAAAAAAACACAAGCAAACCCAATTTATCATTAGGAATTATCTAAGAAACAGCCCTAGCATAAGTCCTAATTATCTAGATCTTGCAAGATACAACGAGCCGCAAGTAAGCACACGTCTTCCCAATTCCACGCTGTGAGAATACCATTCACCATGTTCAAATCATATTAAAGTATAGCCAAGTTTCGCACGTAATCTCCTTTTTCAAAATTGTATTTATTGTCTTCGACATAGTTCAAAGGACGCGAGTTTGAACTTTGAAGTGCGCGAATTGCTAGTAAGTTGATTCTTCTTGTCAAAGACGTAGTAGAGCTACTTCTTGGAACAGGTCTTCATCGGCAAACTTTGCTGTTCATTAAAAAAAAAATGTAAGCACAAGCACGAACACCCTTGATGATTCCATGACGACTGACTACAAGAAGAAAGCCAAATTTCAGAGGCCGAATTCCGTGCAGACATAACTAAATGAAATTACCTTGAACCAATAAAAAAAAGGAAAAGAAAAGAGTAGATTGTGGTAAATTCTCTCTTAGAATCTCGTAGTTAAGTATTTACTTTCTTACTCTTGTAGCAACTCCCTTTCATGAATTGGGGTTCTTCCCCAAGAACTACTTGAAGAAATGCGAAGGCCAGTAACATAGACATGGGGCCTCATAAAGAATTGGACCCCAAACAAGAGGGTTGAAGTTAATATCTGCATCACAAGCATAGAGATGACATAGAGCAAGATTTGCAACTCTACACACCAAAGAAGCAACAATAAGCACCACGTCAGAACCTTTGCTCTAGCTAAATAGTTCCCATAAAGTCAAATTCCAAGCAACACAGCCTATGATGCTCATCAGTACCAATCTTATTTTGAGACCAAGTCAACTCTCAAAACTATGCTTAACAGAACTTGATAATTTTGATTCCATTAAAACATCCAAGGAGGCACCTGAAAAGGCAACATATTATTCATGGATTCACGATATAATAGATGCAGTAGTTTCCATATAAACTGCGATAGACACTTCTGAAAATCTTTCCCTGAGCAGCTTGTTTCATCTAAACTGAATTCACAATCACAAACTCCAGGAGTCGGATGAATCAAACAAAGCTGCAGCACCTTTCCCCATACTTGATCGGAGAAACTACACTCAATAAATAGAAGAGAGCAATATTCAATGCTTAGATCACAGAACGAGAGAGAGATCTAGTACTCCCAACAGATCAACTGTTAATCCTCTCAGCAGTGGGAAGTTCATCATGTATTACTAACCAAAAAATAAAGCCAAATCTTGGCACATTAGGGGAGAACCACCCAAGTTTGTGCCCGTTGACATCAGTATCCTTGTTTCTGACAATATCCCATGCAACAAAAAAGTTAAGGCAACCATTTGAAGAAGCTGTGCAAAAAACAACTTTGTCTGCAGCTGAGGAACTAGGAACAATCACATCACAAACTGCAGCTTGTATGGGAACCAACTCTTCAGACCTAGCAGGCCATTTCCAATGAGAGTCACGAATTACAGCCGATCCTTTGACCTGCAGAGGAAGAGAAGTGTCATAAATTATTCCCCTTGAGAATGATTCCAGCATGGTGCCAGAATTTATACTAAAGAGAAATATTATCTCCATTATCCACTATTTGGGTAATGCAGGGTTTCAAAATGTTCCTGACTTTTAATAAATTCTTCCAAGCGTAAGTAGCATCTCGTTTACAGTCAAGATGATAACTATAGAGCCAGGTAAAACACTTAGAGGCCAAAACTCAACAAAATACTCCACAGACAATTTAAAATACAAGAAGATTTCACAAATCCAGTCTTCAAATAACAAGTCCTCCAAATTGCTTAGGAGGACAGACAGTGTCCCATCTAACATTTGCTCTCTCTTTAGCCTAAGGATCTCCATTCCAAAGGAAAGCTCTACACTTTCGCTCAACCATTTCAAAAACTTTCTCAAGAAACAAAAAGAGCGGACACTAATAGTTAACCAGACTATAAATAACAGAAATAATAAGCTGAAGTTCACTGGCATATGAGCGGCTTTTAACTGTCTAAGCTCTAAATCTTGTTGTAATTTATGATTTTATAAGAGGCTTATAATCCTTGTCTGGAAGTCTTCCAGACAATCCACAATTACTGGAAGCAAGAACCAAACGAGAACATAGGATTGGCTGATTGGTCATGCTATTTGATTTGATTGCTGCATGTTAGACAAATTCCTTTTTAAAACACCTTAAGCTATTAAGAAACGTGCCAAGCAATGTATGCATTTTGCATTCGACCAAAAAAAATGTATATATGATGTATAACTCAACACTCCCCTTGCGTAGAACTGATCCCTCAGACACGCACAACAGAATGTGGACGTAATCACATCAATGAGATAGCTGGGGAATGATAACAAAAAACATAAAAGACTAGAAATTTTAAACTGTTGACATGCTTTGACACAATGCTAGAAATAAACAAGTAGAATGCAGACAATTTGCTAATCCTTCAGAAGAGATTCTTTCTAGATTCTGATTATACCCCATGATCATTAGCCATGTCTTTCAAACGGCCTGTCAAAAGAAATAGCAGAAGCAAATCTACCCACCCTCTAAACTTTGCCAACATGCGGCTGCAAGGATATGCATCTTCGATTCTATGAAGCAGAATATGAATAGTTATCAAAATGAACAATGGCCAAAGATTTAATCGAGTGCTATCCAGGACGCAAAATGCCTTCATTTGTGTCTGTACTCAAACCGACTAAACCATTCAATGAGAGGATTGCGTGTGTGGGAATAAGTACTTTGTATCAGTAAATTGCAGACACAAAGCTAATACCAAGTTGCTTCCAATTATGGTGAATGTTGCAAAAGGAATTTCCACATATAAGAATCATAGATATAAGGGAAACTAGTCAGGTACATTCCGCATCTTAGTAGATGTGTTCAAATGGAGTTTTCAGACTAAAACAGGAAGGAAGATTTAATGCACCTAACTGCCATTAACATAACACAAACTTGCTCTATGCATCTGAAGTTCTGAGCCACACTTTTTCAAGGAGATGCAACTTTCAAACATTTTCAAACTTGTCTTTGCTATTAACTTATCCTATAAATTATGTCCACACTTTAGATTCATCTAGTCGATTGAACATCAGGGTAAAACTGACACTTACTAAAGGGGGAGAGAGATAATATATGCATACCTATAACCGCGAGTAATTTGAGAACCAACTAATCATGGAAAAGTTTCCACAGAAGTCAAAAGATCTTAAGAATAGAGCCTGCAGTGGCAAATCCCTTTGTCTCTACCATGAGGAGCAATCTCACTTCCAGGGTCCCCTTCAGCATCTTCTCCTCCTAGACTTAATACCAGTGAGGCGATGGTGAAGGAAGGGTGTATAGACCTTTCTATAGGTCGCTGGGTCGTACCAACACACTTCACCAATGGAACGTAATCTGAAAGGCAAGCAAGATTTAGAGAATCTTGGAGAATGAGACAGCACAGTGATGACAAAAGAATTGGATGAGTGCAGAAAACCGCTAGAATGCAAAAAATAAGCCGAGAATCCAAATTCAAATGCAACAGTCCATTAATAACATCCCAGTTTTTTTATTTTATTTTTGCTGGATTGAAGAAATCATGCGAAGCGTTTAAATTATTAGGGGAACTAATGCTAAATCTGAGAAGATAAGTGACTACGAGTAGAAGAAGAGTAGGAGGAGTAGTAAATGGCACGATCAATACCTGATTTTAATGAAATCTTCATGAGATGGAGACAGCGATGGAGGTGAGGATGATAGAATGGAGAGATGAAGCATAGGTATTTAAGGTGCAGACAACAAAGGAGGAGACAATGATGGAAAGGGCATTTTTCACAGCCCTTAGTTTTGCCCGATTGCTATCTGCAAAAATTAAAACACCCTTTGTTAAGTAACATAATGTTTCCAATGAGTATTACGAATTACAGAAGATACTTTGGCCTGTGGAGGAAGAGAAGATTAATAATTTATTCTCCTTGAGAAATTATTCCTGGTGAGATCCCGGTATGGTGTCAAAAATCATGCCCAGAGAAATCTTATCTCGATTGCCCACTATATATCTAATGCGGGGTTCAAAATATTCCTGACTCTTAATAACTTCTTCAAAGCATAAATAGCATCTGGTTTACAGTCAAGATAATATCTATAGAGCCAGGAAAAACATAGAGACCGCACCTAAAAAAAAATACTCCACAGACACTTTAAAATAAAAGCAGGATTTCACAAATCCAGTCTTTAAATGCCAAGGTCTCGAAACTCTAAGGAGGACAGACAGTGTCTCATCTGAATTTTGCGCCCTCTTTAGTATCAAGATCTCCCTTCCAAAGAAAAGCTCTACACTTTTGCCAACCATTTCAAAATCTTTCTTGGGCAAAGAAAAGAGTTGACACTTACACTTAACCACACTGAATAACAGATTTAATAAGCGGAAGTTTGCTGGCATATGAGTGGCTTTTAACTGTGCAAGCTCTAAATCTTGTTGTAATTCGATGAAGCTTATAATCCCTGTCTGAAAGTCTTCCACAATTACTAGAAGAAAAAAACCAAACAAGAAGATAGGGTTGGCTAATTGGTCATGCTGTTTGATTTGATCGCTGCATGTTAGACAAATACATTTGTTAAAAGCTCAAGCTATTACAAACTTGCCAAGCAATGCATACAAAAAGTATAACTTAACATTCCCCTTGCATAGAACCATTTCCTTACACATGCACAACAGAATGTGGACGTAATGATGTCAATGAGATAACTGGGGAAATGATCACAAATGACATAACATATGAGAAATTTTAAATCGTTGACATGCGTTTTGATAAAATGCTAATGAACAAGTAGAATGCGGACCATATGCCAATCATTCAGGAGAAATTCTTTTTAGATTCTGATTATATCCATGATCATTACCCACCTTTTAAACAGCCAGTCAAAAGGAATAGCAAAAACAAATCTACTCACCTTTTACACTTTGCCAACCAGCGATTCTAGAGTCCAGGGCTATGCACCTGAGATTCCATGAAGCAGAATATGAATAGTTATCAAAATGAACAAGGGCAAAGCTTTCATTGATTGCTATCCAGTCCATGAAACACCTTCATTACTGGAATGGAAGGGCTGACGTGCAATAAATCTGTTTCCCCCGTAGATTTCAATGTGCATCACATTATGCTCAGAAATGAGAAGATTGCGTATGTGGGAATAAGCACTTTGTATGGGTAAATACAGAGAGGAAGTTAATACCGAGTTCCTTCCACTTCTGGTGAATGCCGCAAAAGTAATTTTTGCATATTAGAATAAGAGATATAATGGAAATTAGTCAGGCACATTCCACAACTTAGTAAATGTGTTCAAATTGAGCTTCCGGACTAAAACAGGAAAGAGGATTTAAAGCACCTAACTGCCATTAACATGACATCCGAAGTTCTGAGCTACAAACAATTTCAAACTTTTCTTTTGCTATTTGTTTATCATATAAGTTATGCCCAGACTAGAGATTTATCTACTAGTGTATTGAAACATCAGGGGAAAAACAGACTTTTATTGAACAGGAAAAGAGAAAAAATATACATACAGAGCCTGCAGTGGCATCTCCCCTTCGTCTCTACAATGAGGAGCAATCTCACATCCAGGATCCCCCCCTTCAGCATCTTCTGCTCCTCCTAGACTTAATATAGACCTTTCCACAGGTCGCTGGGTCATAACGGCAAACTTCACCAATGGGAATTCCAATGTAATCTGAAAGGCGAGCAAAATTGAGAGAATATTGGAGAATGAGGCAAAGCATAGCAAGAACCAAAGAATTGGTGGAGGAGTGGAGAGAACTCCTCAGAATGCCCAAAAAAAAAGGGATGAGAAATCCAAATTTTGGCTGGACCAATGAAAACATGGGAAGAAGCATCTCAAAAAGGAGAGGGGGAAGTGTTGCCAAATCTGAGAAGAGAAGTGACCTGTGAACAATCAGAGAGATCTAGTACTCCCAACACACCAACTGTAGATCCTCTCAAAAGTGGGGAGTTTATCACATATCACTAACCAAGAAATAAAGCCAGCTCTTGGCACATCAGGGGAGAACCACACAAGTTTGTGCCAATCGACATTAGCACTCATGTTTCTGACAATTTCCAAGCAGCAAAAGAGTTAAAGCAATCATTTGAAGAAGCTTTGCATACAACTTCGTCTGCAGCTGAGGAACTGGGAAAATTCACACCACAAACTGCACCTTGGATGGAAACCAACTCTTCAGACCTAGCAGTGGGCCACTTGTAAGAGAGTCATGAATTCCAGCAGATACTTTGGCTTGCAGAGGTAGAGGAGGGTCATAAATTCTTCACCTAAAGAATGATTCTGGCAAGATAGCAGCATGGTTCCACAAATCAAACCAAATTATCTCTATTGCCCAACATATATCTGGTGCAGCGTTTCAATGTATTCCCTGACTTTTAATAATGTCTTCCAAGCATAAGTAGCATCTGGTTTACAGTCAAAACCATAGCTACAGAGCCAGAGAAAAATAGAGACCCACACCTCAACAAAATAATCAACAAACACTTCAAAGCAAGATTTCACAAAGCCAGTCTTTGAATGCCAACGCCTCCAAACTGCTTCGGAAGGCAGACTGTCCCATCTAACTCTTGTTCCCTCTTTAGCATCAGGATCTCCCTTCCAAAGGAAAGCTCTGCAATTTTGCTCAATCATTTTGCTAACTTTCTTGGGCTATACACAAATAGTTAACCAAACTATGAACAATAGATTTAATAAGCTGAAGTCAGCCAGCAGATGAGAGTTCTTGTAGCTGTCAAAGATTTAAATCTTTTTGTAATTCAATCATTTTATGAGAGGCCTACAATCCTTGTCTGAAAATTTTCTAGACAATCCAAAATTACTAGACAAACCAACCAAACAAGAAAATAGGGTTGGCTGATTGGTCATGCTATTGGATTTGATTGCTGCATGTTAGACAAACACGCCAACCTATGTATAGATACTTTATAAGTGAAAACTCCACCTCGAGTAGAACCTATCCCTCAGACACACATGACAAAATGTGGACATAATTATGTCAATGAGATACCCAGGGAACAGGAGAACAAACAACATAACAAACGTGAAATCTTGGACCATTGCATGTGCTTAGGTACAATTGCATGTGCTTAGGTACAATGTTAGATATGAAAAAGTAAAAAGTGGACAATCTGCTGGAACTCTAACAAAACAAGTAGAAGGTGGACAATTTGCTAATCCTTCAGAACAGATTCTTTCTCAATTCTGATTATACCCCATGATCATTACCCGTGTCTTTCAAACAGCCAGTCAAATGAAATAGCAGAAACAAATCTACTCACCTTTTGAACTTTGCCAACCAGCAATTGCAGGACTATGCATCTTTGATTCCATGAAGCAATATTTGATTAGTTGCCAAAATGAACAATGGGAAAAGATTTCATTGAGTGCTATCTGGGACACTAAACGCCTTTGTGTCGTACTCAAACTGACTAAGCCATTTCTTAATCTTGGATGGTGAGCAAAAAGCTGGAAAACAGATGGGTTGAGGCGCAATAAATCCGTTTCCCCCATAGATTTTGATGTGCGTCACATTATGCTCAGAAAGTCAATACCGAGGTCCTCCCACTTCTGGTAATGCTGCAAAAGTAATTTTCGCATATCAGTATCAGAGATACAAGGGAAACTATTTATCATATCAATTAAGTCCAGACTAGAGATTCGTCTGGTGGATAGAAACATCAGGGAAAAAAAACAGACACTAATTGAACAGGGAAAGAGAACATATATACATACCTCTATCCCCGCGAGTAACTTGAGAACCGACTCTAACCACCAGAGAGTTTCCACAAAAAGGTGAAAGGTCTTAAGAACAACAGAGCCTGCAGGTGGCATCTCCTCTCTTCGTCTCTACAATGAGGAGCAATCTCACATCCAGGGTCCCTCCCTTCAGCAGCATCTTCTCCTCCTAGACTCAGTACCAGCAAACTTCACCGATGGGAATTCCAGTGTAATCTGAAAGGCGAGCAAGATTGAGAGAATATTAGAGAATGAGGCTGAGCACAGCGAGAACCAAAGAATCGGAGGAGGGAGTGCGGAGAACTGCTTAGAATGCCAAAAAAAAAAAAAAAACTGAGAAATCCAATCTTGGCTGGATCGATGAGATCGTGCGAAGAAGCATATCGACGGAGAGGGGGAAGTGATGCGAGGAAGAGAAGTGAGTACGAGCAGAAGAATAGAGTTGGAGTAGAGATCGATACCTTGATTTTAATGATGAAGGCGGCGATTGAGGCGCGGACAACAAAGGGGGAAGGAGACAGATGATGATGAAGCCCGGGATTCCGAATGACCCCATCCTGCCAAAATTAAGAACACACTTGTTAACAAGTGACGTAATAATTTTTGGGCCTAAAATACGAATCCCTTTACAAAGAGCCAGGCTCAGATGATTATATACCCGATATTAATGCAACGCGTGGGATTTCGCAGATGCGGGGCCAATAGTCGCCGATCGGTTCCCTGCATCGCTCCATCAGCTTCTCACATCGTTCGATCCAGAGTTCTTCTAAGGAGGGAGGGAGGCCATCCCGGGGCAAATCCCTCAGCTTCGGGCAAGCTGAGATCAGTAAGTGCCGTAGAGAGGGGGGGAGATTGCCGGACAGTCTTTCCACTTTCATCATACTAAAGATACGGAGATCGAGCAGAGAGGGAGGGAGCGGAAGTACAAGATCCTCCTCCTCTCCCGCTCCTCCAAAGCTGCCGCTGATCAACAGACATTCAAGGGAGGTAAGAGGTTCGAGCCACTCCCCCACCGGCTGCTTTATATTCCCGCATCCCGATAAAGCAAGTGTCCGTAGTTGGTGCGGCAATGCTCCATTAGGGAAGCACGTAATACTATTGCACCCTCTAATTTCTAAATGATGGAGACACGTAAGTTGATGCAACTGATTAGGTAATGATTTTATCTTCGGACAATCCCAAAGAGAAAACTTCAAGATGCCGGAAGGAAGAGGAGGGAAGCACTCCAGCTCTAGAGCAGGACATTCGATCAATTCCAAGGAAGTGAGCTGAGACAGCTGGTCTAGGCCCTGGGGTAAGCTTGTCAACTTCTTGCAATCCCATATTAGAATCTCTTGAAGCGATTGAAGATGGGCTACATTTATTTCTGCGAGCGACTCCACTACCTTGCATTCTCTAATTTCAAGTCTCTTGAGAGTCTTAGGTAAAAATCTACCCTCGCTGAATGGAGAGGCTGGTAGAGAATTGCATTTGGTGATTGCTAAGGTTTCTAGACAAGAGGTCATGTCACTATGGGTATTGCTGCAAGCGCTACTGCTTGGTTCATTCGGATGAATACCTAATCCTATAGGTAAAGATTGCAACATCTCGCACTGCCTGATATATAATGATATCATTGATCTAGGTATACCTGTTTTAGGAAAGGACACAAGTCTTGGACAGTTATCGACAAACAAGCTTCTAAGAGAGGAGAGAGCATGCACCTTGCTTGGGAGCTTCTCTAAATTGTGGCAATTCATCAAGTAGATAGTCTCAAGGTTGCCAAGCAATTCTATATCTCCTTCTCCAGCTATGAAAGATCTGAATTCTGGACAACCTATAACAAGCAAGTTCTTTAGGCAGGCGAGATTTCGAATTACATCTTTGTCTTGCCACAAGTATATTAACTTTGCACAATATGAGATCCGCAACGTCTCTAGCTTGTTTAAGGAGCTCATAAACCCGTGATTTAAGCAAGTCAGCTTTGCGACATTTTCTATGTTAAGAGCAGTTGTAGATGCTAGGTTTATAAAACTCTTCAACACCCTCTCGTTACAATCATTGAAGTATAATTCATTGAGAGATGGAAGGCTTGTGGTAGAGGATGAGGCATCCATACACGGACAAGACTTGATTTCAAGCTTTATGAGGGAGCTTAGCTCACTAGGCAATCTGCCTATCAACATATGACAATTCCGAATTGCAAGATGCTCAAGACAAGGAAATAAAACTCCTATTTCTTTAGTGCCGGCACGATGAGACCAATCCTTCCACAATGGCATGTCCTCAAATTTCAAAGTTATTAAGGACGGAAAAGGATTTTCAACTCCATAAAATTCAGAACCCACCTTGCATATTGCCTTTAGACCTTTGATGTACAATTCTTTCAGAAAAGATAGCTGCCCCAGTGATGGTAATGCTTTGGCCCTACAACACCCATGTAAACATAAATACACTATGTTAACATGTAAGGGATTTTTTAACCATGACGGGAATTCTAGGCCACCATAATAGGATATTGTGAGATTTTTGAGGTTTTGATGTGGGCAAAGTAAGTGAAGGACCTTTGCTTCAAGCTCTTCATCTCGAAAATTCCTTAAATCTTGATTTTGGAAATTCCCAAAATTTGTACCCCATTGCATGGTCAACCGGCATATTCCCTTCTTCAAGCATAAATTGGCATTGCTGGCATCTTTGGGGTCTCGAACCATATGCAAATCAGAGATGCACAATTCCCCTTCAAGGCTCTCTAGGTCTTTTAACTCGTCCAACCTTGAGCCATTTCCCATTCCCACTACAAACTTTGACATCATTTCAAGACCCACCAACTTACCTATATACAGCGGCATCGCTTTTAGTCTCATAGTGTCACTAATGTCGAGAAATCTTAGATTGATTAGTTTCTCCATACTTTTTGGTAATTCAACAAGGTATTCACAGCCACGCAACATCAAAGCCTCTAGGTTGTGCAATGCAACAATTGACTCTGGTAGTGTTTTAATAGGAGTATACGATAGATTAAGGTGCCTTAGGTGCCTCAATTCACCTACACAATCTGGTATCTCTTTTATATAGTAGTGACTTAATGAAAGCACCCTCAAATACTTCAATGTCGACAGCAAGTCACATAGCACTTTTTGGGACAAAGATGACCTTTCATGATGGCTAGATTGCATCCCCAATGAAATGAAGCTCCTAAGCCTGTTCATTCCATGATATATCTTGAATTTTTTTGACAAGACATAACGAGTGGGAATGAATGAGGCGTGACGAACAAAAGATGGATTATTTTGGTCCTGCTTAAACTCCTCAAAGCTAAAATGGGTTGCACTTGCAACTAGCTTTGCCAAGTCATTCACAAGATCATGCATCAAGAATCGTGATTCACTGCTACTCGACTTTTCAAATAATGATCTAGACACCAGCTCATTGAAATAATTCAAACCAACATTGCAACGGACCATTCCTTCTTTCTCCTTCACTAAGCCCTCTGCAATCCACCAATGAATCAACTTGTCCCGTTGGATTTCATAGTCTTTAGGAAATATAGCACAGTAAGCAAAACATCTCCTCAAATGGGACGAGAGATGGAGGTAGCTAAGTTTCAAAGCCGGAAGGATGTTAAGTCCTTCTTGTAGATCCCAAATCTTGTTGTTCAATATAGCTTCCCATTCATGGGGATGGACTTTAATACGCAGTAGCCCGGCCAATGCCTTCACGGATAATGGCAAACCTTTGCATTTTTCTACTATTTTCCGACCTAATTCTTCAAGATTGGAATGATGTTCGAAATTTCGAACTCCAAGAGCATGAAATGCGAACAACTCCATACAATCATCTAGTGACAGCACTTTGAGAATTACCGATCGAGCATTGGCCATTAAAGCCAAGTTGTGGTCACGAGTCGTGATGATGATCTTGCTTCCCTTCGCTCCTGATTGCAAAGGCTTCAAGAGGATAGTCCAGTTTTCATAAATTGTTTTCCAAACGTCGTCTAATATGATAAGAAACTTCTTCCCCGAAAGGTTTTTCTTAAGCTCATCTTGAAGCCAATTCAAGGCTTTATCTTTACAGGACAAATCGTGGTTGATTGTCTCTAAGATATTCTTTGTAATAGAAAGCACATCGAAATCATCGGAAACACAAGCCCATGCTTTCTCATCGAAGGTGAGACTAGCATCATTGTAGATTTGCTGAGCCAGAGCCGTCTTCCCAACACCCGCCATCCCTACGATGGCAATCACTTTTGGATCCACATCTTCTTTTTGGGTCAGTAATTTGAGGATCTCCCCTTTTTCATCCTCCCTACTAACAAAACAAGGCTCGGTCACATTCGTAGTGGGAATCGACTTATCCAGCTGGCCATATGCTGATTGCTTCCTCTTGTTCTCTGTGAGCCCCAGACCATGTATACCATTTATAATCCCCTGTAATCTCTCATCCATCTTATCTATCTCGGATCTCATTTTGTGGCTGAACATCAATGCTCTTGAGCTCAATCCAAAGCAACAACTCGGAAGAAGGGAACGCGCCTTGCTAGTGCTAGGTTCTTCCTTGGACGTGTTTTTAGTGGATTCTATGGCAAACTCATCAAGCAAGTCTTCGATGTCATAAGCCAAGTTCCTGAGATCTTCAAGCCACGAGTTCACCTCGTCATCACCAGTGAGTTGCCTGTCCTCTGCATCATCAAGCACCTGGTTGATATTGGTCAGCATCTTCTGCCATTTCTTCAATTGCGTATCGATCCCTTCACGCCGCACAAAGTCGAGCAGCTCAAGAGAGGCCAACCTATCAAACAACACCTGAAGAAAGGCACCAAGAAAGAGCTCTACGATGGGCATGACTTGCTTCGTGAGCGGCAGAGGATCAAACAAGAGTGCTCGGATGGTTTGAAGCAAAGTATGTTGAGCGGAGAGGAAACAAAAGTTCTTACGCCCAAGACAAGAGCATCGGATGATGGTGTGTACCAAAGACTTTTTAAGCATTAAAGTACTCTAATTAGACCTAGTTGGCTTTTGTCATAGTGTGCATCTCTTCAATCCACTTACACTCAAGAATGGACTTTGAGGCAACGGTCCGTGTAAATTGATGGAAATAATGATTATTGCTGCATCAACCAAATATATGAGGATCTGAATCGAATTATTGAAAAAGGATAGCCTCATATGGATCTTACCTGAGCTAATGATCTAAATTCAATTAATTATGTCTACTAGATTTACTAAATAATTGCTCATGTCCAATATCTTGTGATACAAGGTAGAGTAACTCTGTCAAATGCATCATTAACGAGCATCTTAAGCCACATTTATTTATTTTTGGTCAGAAAGGCATATTTACTTATTTATTTGGTTAAAAAAGGTATATTTAGTTTTAAAAAATCAATTTCTAAGCATTGATTTCCCATAATATGTGAACAAAATGACTGAAAGCTTCAAAAATTTCCATAGTTGATTGCTTAATCAGCGTCTAAAGAAACTTGATAACAAAATCTTTTTAAATGATAATAATTAAAAAAAAGAAGAAGGTGGCATTAAATTCCCCCTAAATGGTTGCATCCATCTCTAGGACTTAAATGGACGAAATTATCCAAATTAATGGTCCCATTCCTCATCATTTCTATCTCCATCAAGTTTGCATGCTTCAAGTTAGGGGTGATTGATTCTAGAGTAGAACCCAGAAACCTAACCGATAAGAATCTATCTAGTTCAAGTTTCAAGGTATGCAGGATAAGTTCTAGGTTCCAAAATTGGGGAATCTATTTCGACGGAAGGTTTTAGTCAAGTAAATGCAATTCAATATCATGATAAATCATACTCAAAATTTGTTTGGGTTAGATCATTAGCATGCCATGTAGGATGGCCGACAATGATTGGATTGCTACATCAATAATTTTAGGTGAAAATTACCCAGGGTGACACAATGAGAACTCAAGCAAAGGTGTAAAAATACACTAGCAAAATGGAAAAAAAAAGAAAAAGAAAAAGGATTACATTGGAATTCTTATAATGGGTAATTTCCTATTAGAAAAGTCTTGGCACTAAAGTGGATGCTATATAATAATTATAACATCGATACATGTCTTATCCTAATTGTTTTGGATGAGCTTTTGCAAATTTAGGATCATCTTGGTCTTTTCCTATCTCACATGTCCATCCGTTATTTTATTCAAACACGAGTAAGGTCCACAATCCACTACAGGTCCTTAGTGGACAATAATGTTTACTTTTCCTTTTGCTTTTTATTTCAAAAGTGACACTAATATTGTGAATCATTTGCAATTAAAAACATGGTGCATTTTAAGTGGACATGCGGCATTTGATAGGATGAAGTTTTGTGAACTTAGGACCATCTTGTCCTTTTCATGTGGTGCCTCATGTCCATATGTTGTTTTATTTGGACACGAAATATCAAAAGTCTCCATAATAAGGTCCATCCTCTCCTATAATGTTTGCTTTTCCTTTTGCCGGTTTTTCCAAAGTAACACTATCGTCACGAATCCTTTACAGCTAATAAAGAGGCAACGTTTCACATGACAATAAGAAGGTACATGCTCCACCATAGGTCCAAAGGGGACACGACAATAATGTCTTCCTCTTGCTCTTTTTCCAAAGTAGCAACAACGCGGGGAGTCATTCGCAGCTAAAATAATGGCGCGTTTCACATGACGATGGGACGTTTGATTGAACGCGGAAAAGATGAGTGATTGTACTAATGAGGTCCTTCCTCCACATGGATCCCTGGAGGACGATATTTATCACCTTTTCCTTTTGATTTTTCCAAAAGTGACACTAGTGTCACCATTGGTCGTGCAACATTTGATTGGATGCGAAAAAGTTGAGGTATAGTCGTGGTATTTTTCAATCAAAATAACCACAACGTGCCTCATGAATGAATTAACTTAGGGTGCTTATTAATCAATTAATAAAAGTTTTATTGTACTGATTTTCCCCCAACAATATGTAGGACCAATTTTTGGAAATGAATATCTCATTATAAGCAAAGTGAAAATGTATATGGACCTAATAATTACCCTCACTTTCGAAACAACTAGAACTTTGTCCGTGTAATTGTGTGAGAGCAATTGAAATTTACACCTCAACACTTACATTTTGTTTTCCGAATTTTTTTTTATTATTGTAAAAGGGATCATTTGCAAAATATTTAAATATGTTGTAAATGTATGTTGTAAATGTCACAATAACCACAACGTGCCTCATGAATGAATTAACTTAGGGTGCTTATTAATCAATTAATAAAAGTTTTATTGTACTGATTTTCCCCCAACGATATGTAGGACCAATTTTTTGGAAATGAATATCTCATTATAAGCAAAGTGAAAATGTATATGGACCTAATAATTACCCTCACTTTCGAAACAACTATAACTTTGTCCGTGTAATTGTGTGAGAGCAATTGAAATTTCCACCTCAACACTTACATTTTGTTTTCCGAATTTTTTTTATTATTGTAAAAGGGATCATTTGCAAAATATTTAAATATGTTGTAAATGTATGTTGTAAATGTCACAATAACCACAACGTGCCTCATGAATGAATTAACTTAGGGTGCTTATTAATCAATTAATAAAAAGTTTTATTGTACTGATTTTCCCCCAACGATATGTAGGACCAATTTTTGGAAATGAATATCTCATTATAAGCAAAGTGAAAATGTATATGGACCTAATAATTACCCTCACTTTCGAAACAACTATAACTTTGTCCGTGTAATTGTGTGAGAGCAATTGAAATTTACACCTCAACACTTACATTTTGTTTTCCGAATTTTTTATTATTATTGTAAAAGGGATCATTTGCAAAATATTTAAATATGTTGTAAATGTCACAATAACGGTTAGATAGACAGAAAAAAAATCAGCCAATACAAGGAAATACATATAAGTCAAACTAAAAATATGTCATTACATTTATCTTGATTTATGTTGCAAAAAAACAAATGAATAACAACAATAAACTAGAAATGGAAAGGAAAATTGAAAATCGGATTTACGTAGTTCAACAATCTAGTGATACTATGGAAATTATAAGTATGCCTGAGTTACTCAAACATTCTTAAGTTTTCTTAGTCCCCAATTATATCAAATAACTCATATAATATATAACCTGCACAATCTTTTGCAAAACAATCACTAAATCTCACAAAGGAATTACAGAAGTTTCACCGAGATTTTCATAGTTGTTAAACACTTAGTGATTAATTGTCTCTGAATATAATTAAGCTCATGCACAGCCTAGCATGTTGAAGTTGAAGTATTCATTGAATTGTACAAAAAATCACTCCACAAACAGTCTTCCCCTCTTTTTTTAAAAAGGAAAAAAGAAAAAAAGAAAAGAAGCCTTCTTTGGAAGTGGCAAATATGGTCGTTGCGAATAAAGTTATAGTATTCACTACTTACTCGTAGATAATGACCCGAGCTACTTCGTAGAAGCCCAAAGAAAGACATGCCATTTGACAACAATGCAATTCGGTAATTCTAATTTCATTTTGGTGTGATGTTTCTCGTGATCTTCACTTTGGGACAATGATTTTGCAATTCTAATTAACATGTCATCTCCTATCATTCCCCCACTCAGACCATTACCACCTGAGGCTTGCAGGTCAGGCCTGCCTTCTTAAAACACAGTACCAACAAGTCCACATTCAAACCGAATCCTTAATTGCTCAGGTTTATAACTTACTTTCTAATGCGATGGAGTAGGATGAGCTATAGGTACTTTCTTATCATTATAATGCTTCACCAAATATTACATGGTCACCCAAATTCATTCAATATGAATGAACGCATGTAATAACTTGAAGCATTCAACATGGGTCAAACTCCCCATAAAAAGATTTTATATGGTAAATTTTTGGAGTGGGTTTCAACTTACATCTTAAGTTCTTTTTTACTTTATGTGTGATTTGGAGTATCACAAACTCTCCCACTTATAATACCAGTGTCCTTGTAATTGTCAACTCACATTGGGCACTAACATTTCCTATTCTGTTGAGAGTTGCACTTTTTCAAGCTTACACATTATGGCCATCATTCAGTCCATTCCCAAATCACAGATCCCCCAAAAAGAATCTTGCTAAAATTCATTGTGGCACGATGCATTTATTCTTCATGTCCATTGCATGGATTAACTTGCTACCTAACTATGAGCTGACAAGCTTGAGTAAAACTATTTATTACTATCATGGGAATAAAAAAGAGAGAGAAAGGGTCAGTCTTGAAGTGACCATAAGTATCAAGATCATATTCCCAAATCACATATGCTTTATTCGGACAAGAATAAGTCCACAGTCCACCATAGGTCCTTAGAGGATAATAATGCTTGCTTCTACTTTTGCTTTTTTTCCAGAGTGACCCTAATGTCACGAATCATTTACATCTCAAAACATGGAACATTTCACATTGCCATGCTTCATTTGATTGGATGAACTCTTATGAAATTAAGTCCATCTTGGTCTTTTCTTGGTCTTTTCTTGTCTTACGTGTCCATCCGTTGTTTTATTCAGACATGAAGCATCAAAGACTCAATTATAAGGACCTCCACCCACTAAAGGAAGTTAGAGGACAATAATGTCTCCTTGTCCTTTTGCTTCTTTTTTTCCCGAAGTAACGTTGACATCGCGAATGATTTGTAACTAAAGACATGGCGTGGTTCACATGGCCATGTAAGGTACCCAGTATCCTAAGGTTCTAGAGGACAATAATGTCTCCTCCTTTTGTTGTTTTTCCAAAGTAACACTCATGTCAAGAATTATCTATAGCTGAAAAGGAGGCGTTTTTCCCATGTTGTACTAATAACCACGGCTTTTTGCCAATGAAAGTAACTAGGACTTGTTTTTCAAAGGAATTACCTTTAGGGCGCTTATTCATCAATTAATAAAAGTTTCATAGTGCTAATCTTCCCCAGAACATATATGGCCGATTTTTATAAATGGATATTTCATCATTAAGTAAAGTGCAAAAGCACATGGAAAGTATAGTTGCTTTTACTTTCGAAACAACTAGAATCTGTCCCGCGTGGTTGCCCGAATTGATTGAAGTTTGCACCTCAACACATACATTTTTAAATTTCATTATTGTAGAAAAGAAAAATTGAAAATTATTTAAATATGTTACGGAGTTCATTATAGTAGGAAGTCACGAAAACCGACCAACATAAGAAAATACATATAAGTCAAACTTGTAAGAAAAGAATCTACATGGCCTTACATTTATCTTACTTATTGCAGCAAAAAAGGGGAAAAAAGCACAACTGAACAATAATAAATCATACAAAAAAGTAAATTGGATACCATATACATAGCTCAGTTGATGGGACCTATTCCACAAAGAGAGCAATACAAGATTCCGCTTTAGATCAAGTGACATAACGAGGTTATAATCACTCTCAAATTATTCAAACACTTTCAATGTTTTCCTTGGCCATCAAATACATCCATATTTCACGCAGTATTTAGCCCATACAATTCCTTATGAAATAACAATTAGATCTCACAAATAAATTACACAAATCCTTTGAAGATTTTCACAACTATCGAACACTCAGTGATTACACAACCATCAAACACACAATGATTAATTTCCTCTGAACGCAATTCACGAACTTATGCACAGTCTTGTGTGTTAAGTTCAAATTATTCACTAAACTTGTATAGAAAAACACTCTAGAAACAGCCTTCTCTAGAAGTGAAAAATATTTGTCACGCCCCGATCCTCCGAGCACGTGCTCATACCTCCTTTGTCAATTAATAGTGATGTCCCAGGATGCATCGCCGACCTATTCATTTTAATATATGCATGCAAAAGCAGATATAAATCCCCAGATAATAAAACAATGGGATATGGAAGCAGGGCCAATTTTTCACAAAATACTTTCCTTTATAAACACACAGATTTATACATAGAAGCCTACAAAAAGGGGCCGGCTTTTAACAAAAGTGAATTGTCCTATGACTAACTAGTCGAACAAGTTCGCCGGGTCTTTGGGCTTCACCTCCTAAACTATGGGCTTCGGTCCTCCACAACCATCATCTACAGACCTGAAAATGATTATACAATAACCAGTGAGATAATGTCTCAGCGAGTTCTACCCCTTAAGATTCGATTAGGAAGGAAATATGCCTTAGGGGCTGCCTAAGCAAAAGTAGGCATCAGAGGACTTACTTTGGTCTCAGTTCCTTCCTACAAGTCAGTTTAATCAATATATACTAACAACCACATCATCCAATCAATTCAATCAATTCATTCAATCAGATCGAGGCATCAATCAATCGACTTAGTCGATTACGTGTCATCACAACCCCTTTCTTGGTCGACTCAATTCATACTATCTATAAAGTCCGATTATATCGGGACTGCTCTTTGCTAAGCTGAAAAATAGATAGTATAGCTCGCTTCTGAGATGGTCAGGTATACTACTCTCTGTTAAGCTGCCATATCAGAGCCCGTAGGTTGATATAGTATACCAACGATGCTCAATCTAAGTTAATATATAGTATACTGCTCTCTGCTAAGCTGACATATTGTCCGTGGGCTAATATAGTATACTAACATTGCAATAAGGTATACTGCTCTCTACTAAGCTGTCATATCAGAGCCCGTAGGTTGATATAGTATACCGGTATACTACTCTCTACTAAGCTGACATATCACTCGTAGGCTCAAACGTACAATCAATTCAACATTTTTATCATTCCCGATTAAATAGCCATATGTAGGTACACGGTCGGCCTTAGCTAAAATACAAGGTTTTCACCTTTGAACTTCCCACTAGTGTCATCAGTCCCAAAATAGATTGTTGGCACTATAGACCCACGCCCAGTAATTTTCCAAACAATTACCAAAATTAAATGAATTTAGGAATAAATTCCTTAAAATCACAATTCACACCAAATCAGTACAAATTCAAGCTCAAATAAATAAACATATCACATCATCACAATCAGCATAAAATTCCAGTCACCGGCTATTCCGGTCTAATTTCCAGAAAATAAATAATTAATTAAATAATTACGGAAATTAATTATTAAATGCAATAAATACAACTTAGGCCCGAAAAAGCTTAATCGGAAGGCGAGACGAGTCTGGAAAATTTCCGAATCACTCTAGATAAATACTAGAGCTCGTCTAGGCCCTAATTGCACTAACTATCCACTTAACATACATCAACAAATAATTAAATTTCACTAATTTAATATAATTAACCACATAATCCATCTTAACCTAAACTAATCAACCCCTAAGCATAATTAACTTTCTAATTAAGGATTAGCGAGTTAAACTCACTTGTTTTGCGAGCCGTTCGGTCCAAATCGATGGGAACGCCGCGGGGCTCAATTTTCTCCAAAGCGGGCTTAATTTTTGGGGTCCGGAACTATCTCAAAATGGGCCTACAAGCTGCTCGAAACCCATTGCACTTTGCTTCTGTTCTTGGCTGTAAAAGAGAGAAACATGGGCTGATTGAGGCAACAAAACTGGTGGAAGCAACGGTAAGGTCGAGCGGCCAACAACCAGGGCTCACAGCGATTGGACGGACCCAGGATGGCTACGGCTGAGCTCCACAAGCCACGAAACTACGTTGGCACATCGAGACAGGCGAGAGAGGAGGCGGAGGTGCGGCTGAACGACGCGGGGCGATGACGGTACGTAGGCAGGGCTGAAATGGCGATGACAGCGTGCGGCATGCGGTTTGGCGGTGGCTAGCTGCTCTGGCGGTCTTCCTTGGCTGCTTGTGGTGTTCAAAAGGCTTCAAGGGAGAGAGAGGGAGGGATTGAGGGAACAAAGGGGACTATAAGCCATAAACTTCCACCAACTTGTCCCATTGACTGAATCTCAGCCAAGGCTGGCTTCCTTGGCCTCAAATCAACCAACAGGGCTCCTCTCACAACCTTTGAAATTGTCCAAAATGGCTAGGTAAGGGGGAGCTACAAATCTTAAGCATTTTCCCTCCAATTGGACACTTGTTCTTACCTTATTTAACATAATTCGGCCTCAATAAATTCAATCAACACCTCACCGATCCAATTGATATTTTTTTCACCAATTGGTTCCACTTACTTCCCAAATTTTGCGATAAAAAATAGTCCGAACTTTTTACCGGGACAAAAATGGCCCTAGGGCGACTTTTTCCCAAAAAAGTGTCGATTTGCAGAAAAATCTTCAGAGGCTGAGTTGATGTTCCTAAAATGATCCGTGACATGAAAACTTTCAATTTCTGAAATCAGATTTAAATTTGCGGTTAATTTCACTCCCGCGCATTTTTAGCGTGACCTAGGCTATTTGGTAGCTTTCAGAACTTTTTAGTGCAAATGACCCATGATCGATTTTCTTTGAGCCCCGCTCGACACATTGGCAACTCTCGATGGTTGTGAAAATCTCGAGATTTCAACTACAGACACAAGGTATCAAAACGATAAAAAAAATCAATCTAGTGCCAATCGATGAGAATTTTGCAATTTAGTGGGATCACCCACGTTTAACCACTTCTTAGTCGAACCAACCTATCTCTGATTTCTAATCAATTTATATCTGTGCTGTAATGATCTCGGCAGATGAGCACAGTTGAGCAGTCGATTCCTGATCGAATCCTCAAGTCTATTTGCTTTAAAATCCTTAATGACTTCCCTAGATAGTCTAATTATCTCGTAAGTGGTCAGCTCTGAGAATAGCACTATAGATGCGTCGATGAAATGCCCGATTTATTCAATTGAAAACGAAATCAAAAATCTAGGATGCCACAATATTATCATTGCAAATGAAATAGAATGGGATAAGTACATTAATGGTGCCATAAGTTGTGTACGGCGCTCATTTTGGTGCCAAAAGTTTCCGTCGAATCACTTAAGCGCCAAAAAATTTGAAAAACGCTCACTTTGGTGCCAACGTCGATCTGATCGGCTGGAAATCCGATGTGGCCTTTTTTTTTCATTAATTTCTTATACTGATGTGGCTCGCCGGAGAGTCCAGTCAGCATGTAAACCACCAAACGACGTTGTTTGGCGTCTTAAACCCCAAGTCAAAACCTTAATAGAGAGAGAGAGAGAGAGAGAGAGAGAGAGAGAGAGAGAGAGAGAGGCCATGGTGGTTGGCGGAGTTGTCTTCTTCCCCGAAGAACAGCACCAGCAGAGAGAGAGAGAGAAGCCATGGTGGCATTGTCTTCTTCCCCGAAGAACAACACCAACAGAGAGAGAGAGAAGTCAAGGCGATGTCGTCTTCTTCCCTGAAAAACAACACCAGCAGAGAGAGAGAGAAGCCATGGCAGCGGCGTTTTCTTCCCCGAAGAACAACACTAGCACCAGCCACTCTCTGAACAGAGCCCAATCCACCATCTCCATCTGCGCCCTCCTTGTTTTCCTCACACTCCTCGTCTTCTCTCTCTCTCTACACCTTCAACCCCCCTTCTTCCTCCTCCTCCTCCACCCTCGCCTCCTATTTTCCCATCACTTCTTGGCTGAGCGATGGTGGCCAAGCACGGTGGCCGAGCGACGGTGGCCGAGCATAAAGCAAGCTAGGTCGGTGAGGATGAACAAAAAAAACCATAATTTCAATAGGACGGAAAAACGACGTCGTTTAAAGGGTTTATCGAATTTTTTTTTATAAATATAAAGCCACAAAATCATTTTTGCCGGAATTTCTCGCTGGCGGCACCAAAGTGATCGTTTTTTCTCCGATTTGGCACTTAAGTGATCCGACGGAAACTTTTGGCACCAAAGTGAGCGCCGTACACAACTTATGGCGCCATTAGTGTACTTATCCCGAAATAGAATTATCTACTACTTGCTTGGAGATAATGATGCGGACTACTTCATAGGAGCCCAGAGAAAGACACTGCCCTTGGCAAATGAATAATTCTAATTGCAGTTTGGTGTGATGTTTCTCGTGCTTTTTAGGACAATGAGTTTGCAATTCTAATTAACATGTCGCTCTTATTATTCCCTTCTCAGAACATTAGCATGGAATAGGAGTTGACGTGCTCATTGACTTTAAGGTTGCGAGGCTTGCAGGTCGGGCTTCCCACTTTAAAAACAGTACCGATTGGTCCACATTTAGGCCATTTATTGATTGGCTCTAGAATTAACTTTCTAAGGCGCTACAATACGATTAACTTTAGGTAATTTCTTATCGTTACTTTGCTCCGTCAAATATTACACGCTGAAGCAAATTTACTCAATCTGAATGAACACATTTGATGACTCGAAGAATTCAACATGGGGTCAAACTCCCCGGAAGCAGGTTTTAGGTGGTGAATTTTTGCGGTGGGTTTCAACTTACATTTTAAGTTCTTTCCTACTTTATGTGCAATATAGAGTATCACTGGCTCTCACACTTATAATGCTAGTGTCCTCATAATTGTCAACTCATGTTGGCAGTGACAGTTCCTATTCTGCCCAGAGCTGCACTTTTTCAAGTTTACACATTATGGCTATCATTCGCCACTTTGTTGGATTAGCCGTCCAGTCCATTCCCAAATCATAGATCTACCAAAAGGAATCTTGCTAAGATTCATTGTGGCACAACGCATTTATTGTTCACGTCCGTTGCATGGATTAACCTACTATCTTACTAGGAGCTGACAAGTTTGGGTTAAACTATTTATTACTATCATGGGAATAAAAAAGAGAGAGAAAGGTTTGGTCTTGAAGTGACCATAAGTATCAAGATCAAATTCCCAAGTCACATACGCTTTATTTGGACATGAATAAGGTCCACAATCCACTACAAGTCCTTAGAGGATAATAATGCTTGCTTCTACTTTTGCTTTTTTCCAGAGTAACCCGAATGTCATGAATCATTTACATCTCGGAACGTGATATATTTCACATTGCCATGCTTCGCTTGATTGGATGAACTCTTGTGAAATTAGGACCATCTTGGTCATTTTGTGTCTTGTGTGTCCATCCGTTGTTTTATTCAGACATGAAGCATGAAAGACTCAATCATAAGGTCCTCCATCCGCTATAGGTCGTTAGAGGACAATAATGTCTCCTTGTCCTTTTGCTTTTGTTCCTTCCAAAATAACATTGACCTCGTGAATGATTTGTAGCTAAAGACATGGCGTGGTTCACATGGCCATGTAAGGTCCACAGTACCCTAAGGTTCTAGAGGACAATAATGTTTCCTCCATTTGTTGATTTTCCAAAGTAACACTAATGTCAAGAATTATCTACGGCTGAAAAGGGAGGCGTTTTTTCCCATGTTGTACTGACAACCACAACTTTTTGTCAATGAAAGTAACTAGGACTTGTATTTCAAAGGAATTACCTCTAGGGCGCGTATTCATCAATTAATAAAAGTTTCATTGTGCCCATTTTCCCCCGAACATGTATGACCGATTTTTATAAATGGATATTTCGTCATTAAGTAAAGTGCAAAAGCACATGGAACGTATAGTTGCTTTCACTTTCGAAACAACTAGAATTTGTCCCACGCGGTTGCCCGAATTGGTTGAAGTTTACACCTCAATACATACATTTTACTTTTAAGAATTTAAATTTCATTATTGTAGAAAAGAAAATTTGAAAACTATTTAAATATGTTACGGAGTTCATTATAGTAGGAAGTCACGAAAACCGACCTACATAAGAAAATACATATAAGTCAAACTTGTAAGAAAAGAATCTACATGGCCTTACATATATCTTAATTATTGCTGCAAAAAAAGAGAAAAAAAAAAACACAATTGAACAATAATAAATCATACAAAAAAGTCAATCAGATATCATATGCCGTGGCTCGGTCAATGGGACCTACTCCACAAGGATAGCAACACAACATTCCGCTTTTGATCAAGTGATATGACGCAGGTTATAATCACGCTCAAATTATTCCAATACTATCGATGTTTTCCTTGGCCGTCAAATACATCCATATTTCACTTAGTGTTTAGCCCATACAATTGCTTTTGAAATAACAACTAAATCTCACAAAGAAATTACATAATACTTTGAAGATTTTAACAACTATCAAACACTAAGTGATTGCACAACTATTGAACACACGATGATTAATTTCCTCCGAATGCAATTCACGAACTTATGCACGGTCTTGCATGTTCAATTCAAATTATTCACTAAACTTACATAGCAAAGAACTCCAGAAACAGCCTTCTCTGGAAGTGAAAAATATGATTGTTGCAAATGAAAATAGAATTATCCTACTCATTAGGAGATAATGATGCGAACTACTTTATAGGAGCCCAAAGAAAGACATTGCCCTTGGCAATTGAATAATTCTAATTGCAGTTTGGTGCAATGTTTCTCTTGCTCTTTAGGATAATGAGTTTGCAATTCTAATTATCATGTCGCTCCTACTATTCCCTTCTCAGAACATTAGCATGGAATAGGAATTGACGCGCTCATTGACTTTAAGGTTGCGAGGCTAGCAGGTCGGGCTTCCCACTTTAAAAATAGTACCTATTGGTCCACATTTAGGCCGGATCCTTTATTGATTGGCTTTAGAATTAACTTTCCAAGGCGCTAAAATACGATTAGCTTTAGGTAATTTTTTTATTGTTACTTTGCTCCGTCAAATATTTCACGCTGAAACAAATTTACTCAATTTGAATGAATACATGTAATGACTTGAAGAATTCGACGTGGGTCAAACTCCACAGAAAAAAAGATTTTAGGTGGTGAATATTTGGAGTGGGTTTCCACTTACATTTTAAGTTCTTTTCTACTTTATGTGCAATTTGGAGTATCATTGACTCTCCCACTTATAATGCTAGTGTCCTCATAATTGCCAAATGTTAGGCGGTGACATTTCCAATTCTGCCTAGAGTTGCGCTTTTTCAAGCTTACACTTTATGGCCATCATTCACTGTTTTGTTGGATTAGCCGTCCGGTCCATTCCAAAATCACAGATTTATCAAAAAGAATCTTGCTAAAATTCATTGTGGCACGACGTATTTATTGTTCATGTCCATTGCATGGATTAACCTACTGTCTAACTAGGAGCTGATAGGCTTGAGTTAAAGTATTTATTATATCATGGGAATAAAAAAGAGAGAAAGTTTGGGTCTGGAAGTGACCATAAGTATCAAGATCATAATCCCAAATCACATATGCTTTATTTGGACAAGAATAAGGTCTACAGTCCACTACAGGTCCTTAGAGGATAATAACGCCTGCTTCTACTTTTGCTTTTTTCCCATTGTAACCCTAATGTCATGAATCATTTGCATCTCAAAACATGGTACATTTTACATTGCCATGCTTCATTTGATTGGATGAACTCTTGTGAAATTAGGACCATCTTGGTCTTTTTGCATCTTGCGTGTCCATTCGTTGTTTTATTCGGACATGAAGCATCAAAGACTCAATTATAAGGTCCTCGATCCATTATAGGTCGTTAGAGGACAATAATGTCTCCTTGTCCTTTTGCTTTTTTTTTTCCAAAGTAACATTGATGTCATGAATGATTTGTAGCTAAAGACATGGCGTGGTTCACATGGCCATGTAAGGTACACATGTATTTCAAAGGAATTACCTCTAGGGCGCTTATTCATCAATTAGTAAAAGTTTCATCGTGCTAATCTTCCCCTGAACATGTATGGCCGATTTTTATAAATGGATATTTCATCATTAAGTAAAGTGCAAAAGCACATGGAACGTATAGTTGCTTTTACTTTCGAAACAACTAGAATCTGTCCCATGCGGTTGCCCAGATTGGTTGAAGTTTACACCTCAACACATACATTTTACTTTTTAGAATTTAAATTTCAAACTATAGAAAAGATAATTTGAAAATTAATTAAATATGTTAAGGAGTTCATTATAGTAGGAAGCCACGAAAACCAACCAACATAAGAAAATACATACAAGTCAAATTTGTAAGAAAAGAATCTACATGGCCTTACGTTTATATTGGTTATTGCAGCAAAAAAGGGGAAAAAAACACAATTGGACAATAACAAATCATACAAAAAAGTAAATCAGATACCATATGCCATGGCTCGGTCGATGCGACCTACTCTACAAAGAGAGCAATACAATATTCCGCTTTTGATCAAGTGATACAACGGAGGTTAGAATCACGCTCAAGTTATTCGAACACTTTCAATGTTTTCCTCAGCCGTCTAGTCGAGTGTGTGCCAGTTTCTTCCAGACTAGTCACGTAGTACTGGTACGTGTGTAGAGAAAGGGTCTCCCCTTGAGGAGAAAACATAACCCGATCCAGTTGGGCTTTCTAGTGATGAGGGATTAGTCACTGCAAGACTTGCTGGCTAGCTGGTGCAATCAACGATAAATTCCGTCACGTGTTTAGCCCATACAATTCTTTATGAAACGACAATTAAATCTCACAGAGAAATTACATCAATTCTTTGAAGATTTTCACAACTATCGAACACTCGGTGATTGCACAACCATCAAACACACAATGATTAATTTCCTCCTAATGCAATTCACGAACTTATGCACGGTCTTGCGTGTTAAATTCAAATTATTCACTAAACTTGCATAGAAAAGCACTCTAGAACCAGCCTTCTTTGGAAGTGAAAAATATGATCGTTGCAAATGAAATAGAATTATCTACTACTCTCTAGGAGATAATGATGTGAACTTCTTTATAGGAGCCCGAAGAAATACATTTGCCCTTGGCAATTAAATAATTCTAATTGCAGTTTGGTGCGATGTTTCTCGTGTTCTTTAGGACAATGAGTTTGCAGTTCTAATTAACATGTCACTCCTATGATTTCCTTCTCAGAACATTAGCATGGAGTAGGAATTGACGTGTTCATTAACTTTAAGGCTGCGAGGCTTGCAGGTTGGGCTTCCACTTTAAAAATAGTACCAATTGGTCCACATTTAGGCCGGATCCTTTATTGATTGGCTCTAGAATTAACTTTATAAGGCGCTACAATACGACTCGCTTTAGGTAATTTCTTATCGTTACTTTGCTCCATCAAATATTACATGCTGAAACAAATTTACTCATTCTGAATGACCACATGCAATGACTTAAAGAATTCAATGTGGGTCAAACTCCCCGGAAAAAGATTTTAGGTGGTGAATTTTTGGGGTGGGTTTCAACTTACATCTTAAGTTCTTTTCTATTTATGTGTAATTTGGAGTATCACTGACTCTCCCACTTCTAATGCTAATGTCCTTATAATTGTCAACTCATGTTGGGCAGTGACATCTCCTATTATGCCCAAAGCTGCACTTTTTCAAGCGTACACATTATGGCCATCATTCGCCACTTTGTTGGATTAGCCGTCTAGTCCATTCCCAAGTCATAGATCTACCAAAAAGGATCTTGCTCAGATTCATTGCGTCAGGATGCATTTATTGTTCACGTCCGTTGCATGGATTACCTTCCATCTTACTATGAGCTGATAGGCTTGGGTTAAACTATTTATTGCTCTCTTGGGAATATATATTTAAAAAAAAAGAAAAGAATAAGCTTTAGTCTTGAAGTGGCCATAAGTATCAAGATCATATTCCCCAATCACATATGGCTTTATTTGGAAATGAATAAGGCCCACAATCCACTACAGATCCTTAAAGGATAATATGCTGCTTCTCCTTTTGCTTTTTTTTTTTTTTTTTTTTCCAGAGTAACTCTAATGTCATGAATCATTTGCATCTCAAAACATGGCATGTTTCACATTGCCATGCTTCATTTGATTGGATGAACTCTTGTGAAATTAGGACCATCTTGGTCTTTTCACGTCTTGCGTGTCCATCCATTGTTTTATTCAAACATGAAACATCAAAGATTCAATTATAAGGTTCTCCATCCACTACAGATCGTTAGAGGACAATAATATCTCCTTGTCCTATCTTTTTTTTTTTTTTTTACTTCCAAAATAACATTGACCTCGTGAATGATTTGTAGCTAAAGACATGGCGTGGTTCACATGGCCATGTAAGGTCCACAGTACCCTAAGGTCTTCAGAGGACAATAATGTCTTATCCTTTTGTTGTTTTTCCAAAGTAACACTAATGTCAAGAATTATTTACAGCTGAAAAGGAGGCATTTTTCCCATGTTGTCCTCATAACCACGGCTTTTTGTCAATGAAAAGTAACTAGGACTTGTTTTCAAAGGAATTACCTTGAGGGCGCTTGTTAATCAATTAATAAAAAATCATTGCGCTAATCTTCCCTTGAACATGTATAGCCGATTTTTTTAAATGGATATTTCATCATTAAATAAAGTGCAAAAGCATATGGAACGTATAGTTGTTTTTACTTTCGAAACGACATTTTACTTTTAGAATTTAAATTTCATTATTGTGGAAAAGATACTTTGAAAATTATTTAAATATGTTACGGAGTTCATTATAGTAGGAAGTCACGAAAACCAACCAACATAAGAAAATACATATAAGTCAAACTTGTAAGAAAAGAATCTACATGGCCTTACATTTATCTTGGTTGTTGTTGCAAAAAAGGACAAAAAAAAAAAAAACACAATTGAACAATAATAAATCATACAAAAAAGTAAATCGAATACCATATACCGTGGCGATAAGACCTACTCCACAAAGAGAGCAATACAATATTTTGCTTTTGAGCAAGTGATACTACGGAGGTTATAATCATGCTTAAGTTATTCAAACACTTTCGATGTTTTCATCAACCTCAAATACGCCCATATTTCCCACGATGTTTTGACCAATACAAATCCTTATGAAATAACAACTAGATCTCACAAAAAAAAATTACATCAATCCTATGTGGATTTTCACAACTATTGAACACTTAGTGATTGCACAATTATCAAACACTCAATGATTAATTCCCTCCATGTAAGAAAATTATTCTCATGAACAATTAATCAATTAAAAACAAACGGATCCATACATGATTGTAAAACACCGAGATCAATAAATACATCAGAATTAAAGCGTACCGTTTGAGCCATTGCTTCACTTGTAGAGAAGTAGATTACTACGATAATCGAGGATCTATCGAAATGGATCTTCCTCATGACCTATTTCGATATAGCGCTTTCAATGGGATTAAAGCCCGATAGGTATCACCTACCTTTTATAGGCTAGAGAGGGGATCAGCAAACCCTAATCAACGGTGTGTGTCAATTGGGCCCTTCCCATTATGGGCTCCAGTCAAACACAATTACCTACACTTTGTTGCTCAACTAGGCCCATTATCAATAAATGCCAATACCAAATTCAATCAGATCACTTTAGGGTTCAACAAATATTGGAATATCCATTAACCCGATTATTTAAAATAGAAAATCAATTAATTAATGTAAGCCCATATTATAGGAAATTTCCAACACTCCAAACATAATTCACAAACTTATGGACGGTCTTGTTGTAAGCTATGAAAGCACACCTGTTTCACCGGTTTTGTTTTCCACGAAAAATCCTTCACTAATTAATGTGTTTTGGTTTTATTATAGGAGACTCATATTTTATGCTGAAGTTGGACAGAATACATCAAATATAAGGGTAGATTTTATTTTGAACTTGTATATACAAACCTAACAATTGATACTTGGATGACTCAAAACAAACTAACAACTCCTGGGTAGAAATTATACTAGAATCTAATCAATAATGCAACTTGGACACAAGTAGCTAAATAACCTATATTTTAAACTCAAATTACGTCGAAATTTAATCTACAACACAACTTGTTTTAGGCGTAAACCTGGAATTTACTCAACAGCAATACTCCTGGATAAGAAACACAACATTGGGATTTAATTAACAACATTGAGCTTGTGGAACAACATCGGAATTTAATATACGATGCTGAGCCGAATAAAGATGCACGCTGGAATTTAATCTACGACGAGGATCTTGAAAATTATAGCTAAATGCGAGAAAGTAAAGATAAAGTAAAAATAGTCGTTAAATTGTACGGGGGCTCCTCCTTGGATAGGCTATGGTAGCTATTAGTCGATTACCTCTTCCTTGGGCGCTACTCTTAACATTCTCTACATTTTCCATTTCTTCTTAGGACCTTTATTAATAAGCAACCACTTCTTGACTTGTTGACGACACTCGCGTAGCGTGCTCATCAAGTAAATAACAGCTCCCTAATTTTATACACATTTCACGCAACAGTTATTCTCACTTGGGCTCCAATGCTCATTTCACTTAAACTTCAAATCTGATGCATTATTCCCATAGCCTGACACGTGGCAATTAACTATCTAGTTGTCGACTTTGGAATTTACTTCTAGAATTGCATCAACAATCAACTCAAGTAACCTTCACGAACCCTCTGTCTTTAACTTTTATGAACAAAGGGGCGTTTTACTCTCATTATCCCTCATGGCCAGCACATGATGTTAAGGGTTATTTTGGGTGTCAACAACACCCAAGATCTCCATAGCTAGTATAAAGAGATTGTGCACCTGATTTTGAATTCATCATTTGTGATACGGGACAGCGACGATCCAAAACTCAAGTGTTTCCCTTCTATTACCATTTGTATCACTAGCTCAATGAGACTGCCCCCACACTCTTAGCGTTTTGTAAACACTCCTTATGTGAAGATATATGTGTGTTAGGATTAAAGGAGAGACTTGAACGCTACTTATAGAGTTTTAAGCCATAGGCCCTCTCATTATAGGTTGAGTTTTACTCAGCCCACACTAGTCAACTTTATGTTAGACTAATTAAAAAAACCTTATATTTCACCTTATTAGACCAATCTCATGAAACTAGAAAATTATAATATCAATTAATGAAACCTATATCAGAAAAACTCTTACGCTTGAGTGTTGAAGTCAAAGTACTCACTTAACTTGTATAGAGAATCACTCAGAAATAGCCTTCTCTAGAAGTGAAAAATATGATCATTGCAAATGAAATAGAATTATCTACTACTCACTAGTAGATTATAATACGAACTACTATATAGGAGCCCAAAGAAAGACATTGCCCATTCTGCCATTGTCACCTAGATATGCTTTCTCAAGAATACATTATCAGATTATATTAGATGGAAAGGAAAACCGGGTGGCTATAGTTGAATTAAATTGCAAAGCTTCAAGCTTTAACTTGTTTTGTTTCCCTTTTTGCCAAGCAACAATGATTATAGTCATATCAAAGCTTCCTTGTTTTATTTGGTCCACAGGGTCATATATTTATGCTTATTGTTTTTTCCTTGGAAAAGAAGAGCTACCTAGCTTCAATATGCACACCAGCCATTCAAATAGGTGGAATTTGGTATATACTTGTTCATACCCTATTACTACAGTGTGTATAAATTTTTCATTTGTGGTACAAAATAGCTGAATCACTAGATTACAACTTATGCTATGGCATCACATCAGAACAAATGATCGATGTGTGCACGAATCTTCGTCGCATCTATGCTTAAAAATGATCACGGAAACGATTGCTTCTACTTTCTAGAAGCTTAACAGAATAACAGCCCCAAGGGCCACGACAAAAGTGTAAGAATAAGGCGACAGAATTCATGAACCATGCGATTGGCTTGATAGTTAAATAATTGACACATAAAGAAGAATTGTGTGTTTGTATTATTCGAATATTTCATATGACTAGATGCAAAAACTTGGTTATCAATTTGATATTTCAACCAAGTTTTAATCTGCTTCTTACCTAACTAACTCATAAAAATAGTAGGGTACTTTATGAATTTAGAATTACCTAGGTAGGTAGCTTTCTCAGAAAAACATTTATATTAGCAAAATATTAATTTTCTATGGAAAATTACTAAAGATACGTATAGTTAAGGATAACCTTTTGTGGCTCTTCCTGTGGAAAATTGCGAACTGTTGATGTTTAATGTCGGGATTTTCTTGTTAGCAGAAGCTTCCCAAAAATCTAGCCATTGAAATCACACGACAGCTTCTGGAGAACTTCCTGATTAGCTACGTGCATTGCACTCGTCGAGCCTATGACTTAATGGCCCTTTCTCGATTGTGATAAGAGAGAAGAAATTGTGACAAATAGTCTAACGTACAATCATTGATGAGGCCACGGGCATCGTAATTGAAATATACACGCCTTGCATTTTCCCGTTTGAAAAAATTTGGTGATAAAATGGACGTCATACAATATTTATGACAATGATATTGTTCTTATCCCAAATTGTTTATATTTAAAAATTGTAAATTTAGGATCATCCTTATCTTTTCATGTCTCACATGTCCATCCGTTGTTTTACTCGAACACAAATAAGGTCCATAGTGCACTTCATGTCTTTAGAAGATAATAATGTCTGCTTCTTGCTTTTCTTTTCCAAAGTGGCACTAACGTCGTGAATCATTTGCAAGTAAAAAACATAGTGCGTTTCACATAGACATGTGATATTTGATTGGATGGACTTTCATGAATTTAGGACCATTTTTATTTTTTCACGTCTTTCATGTCCACCTGTTGTTTTATTTGGATACGAAGTATCAAAAGTCTCCATAATAAGGTCCACCCTTCACCATAAAGTCTGCTTTTCCTTTTGTCGTTTTTCTAAAGTGACTAATGTTACAAATCCTTTACAGCTAATAAAGGGGCAACGTTTCACGTGGCCATAAGAAGGTTCATAGTTCATACTCCACTACAGGTCCTTCAAGGATAGAATAATAATAATGTCTCCTTCCCCTTTGGCTGTTTTTCCAAAGTAAAGACAATGGGGCGAGTCATTTCAACAATGGTGCGTTTCACATGGCAATATGACGTTTCATTGAACGCCAAAAGAAAGAAGAGTAATTGTACTAATGAGGCCCACCCTCCACTACAAGTCCTCAGAACACTATAATTGTCTCCTTTTCCTTTTGCGTTTTTCAAAAGTGACACAGTGTCACTAATGGCCATATCGTGATTGATTGGACACAAAAAAATTGAGTATAACCACGGCTTTTCTCAATCAAAATAACCACAACTTGTCTTTTAAAAGAATTATCTTTAGGTTGCTCATAAATCGATTAATAAAAGTTTGATTGTACTGATTTTTCCCCAGAATATGTGGGATCAATTTTTTTTTTTTTTAAATTGATGTTTCATTATTAAGTAAAGTTAACATATAAAAAGACTTATTAATTTCCCTCGCTTTCAAAACAACTAGAATTTGACACCATCAATTGAAATATACACCTCAACACATACATCTTGTTTTTCGTAATTTGTTTCGTTATCTATATTATAGTTGCATAAAAATAAAGCAATCGAACAATAATAAATCAATATGCAAAAATGAAAAATCGAACACCATATTACATAGTTTGGCCGATATAATTTTGTCCACTGTGAGAGCAACATAAAATTTCATATTAAATTAAACAATATGGTAGAGGTTATAACGGTGCTCGAGTCATTCAAGCACTCTTAGTTTTTCTTATTCCCCAACCACACTTAATAACTCACATAGTTTTCAACATGCACAATTCCTTGCAAAATAATCACTAAATCTTATCAAGATTTTCACAACTATTGAACACAATGATCAATTCTCTCCCAATATAATTCACAAACTTATGCACAATCTTGCATATTGAAGTCGAAGTATTCAGTCAACTTGTACAAAAAAGCACTCCCAAAACAACCTTCCCTAGAAGCAGAAAAGGATTGTTGTAAATTGATTGAAGTATCCACTACTCACAACTAGATAATGACGCGACCCACTTCATAGGAACCCATAGTAACAGTATCACGTTTCTCGTGTTTTTCACTTAAGGTACAATGACTTTGCAATTCTAATTAGCATGTCGCTATTATCATTCCCTTTTCAAATGGGAAAATTGTCTAAAAAGTCTTAAATATATTATACAACAACCTAAATATTTCAATTATGCCAATTTAGTTATAAAATTTTTAAAATTTGTCAATTTAATATAAACCTTTCAATTGTGCTAATTAGTTATAAGCTTTTTGATAATTTACCAATTTAGTCCTAAACCTTTCTGATGATTTGTCAATGTAGTCATTCTAGCCAATTATCTAAATAATAGGTAGCTTTAGAACTAAATTGACACAATTGAAATATTTAGGACTAAATTAGCAAATTCTTAAAAGATTTAGAACTAAATTGGCACAATTGAAAAGGTTTAAAATTATATTGACTATCGTACAGTAGATTTAAGACTTTTTGGACCATTTTCCCCTTCTCATACCATTAGCATGGGATATTGATTGACCAGCTTAATGACTTCAAGTCGTGAGGCTTGTGGCTTGGGCCTTCTACCTTAAAAATAGTATCCTCGTTCGATCCACATTCAGATCGGATGCTTTGTCGATTGGTCTGCAATTAACTTTCTAATGCTCTAGAGTAGGATTGGTACTTTCTTAAGCTATACATGAATTTATGAAAATTGAATGAACATATATAAGGATTCACTGATTCAGACAAAAAAAAAGTATTTAATAGTGGTTCTTGTGAGCTGGATTTAACTTTCATTTTAAGTTCGTTACCGTTTCGTGTGTTATTTGGAGTGTTGTTAACTCTCCTGCTTATAATGCTAATATCGTCATCACTGTCAACTCATGTTGGGCAACGACATGTTCTATTCTACGAAAAGCCCCACTTTTTCAAGCTTTCATGTCTTGGCTATTATTCCCCGCTTCATTGGATAGGCTAAAGGCCATTCAATCTATCCCCAAATCACACATCTATCGAAATGAATTTTGCTAAGATTCAATGGGCCACGACACATTTATTGCTCATGTTTGTGGCATGACTTAGCGTACCATCTGACTGGGAGCTGATTTTTTTTTTTGGTCGGGCCTGGGAGCTGATTCAAGCAATCTTATTTGTGAGAGATGCAAAGGGCTTGAGTTAAAACTATTTAATTTCTATTATGGAAAGAAGAAAAGAAAGGCTTGATCTTGAGGTGACCATATGTATCAAGATCCAAGAGATCTTTAAAGTTTTGATTGTAGCTGCTTCCTTCAATACTTGCCTAGCAAAATGCAGAAAGAATAATGATGACGATGACAATAACCATACAAGTGGAATTTGGCGTTTAACATCCTTCTTGTCCCAAGATCACAAGTGTTCGAGCAATACAAATGCATGAAAAACACACCTAATATATAGGCACAACTCCACGAGTGAGTATTGCGTAAATTTAATCTACTAGATCAAGATAATCACATTGCAAGAATTTGTAGATCCTACGCTAAATCTTGCTAGTAAACATAGGTTTTTATATAGCTTCTACACTTTAATTAGTTATGTCTATAACATTACCCATAGACTAAATCTACATATGTTTTCTTTTTCTATAAATTCAGGAAGACAGTTTTAAGTTTGTAGTATTTTGACGTTTATTAATCTCATCACCTTTGGATTGATAAACATGATACCATTTAATTATTCGTAATATTTTGGGAAAGACCCATTTGCGTCACCACAATATTAAAATCTTAATTTTCACCGAGAAGTTAAACATGCATTTTTTGTAATAAAAAGGAAAAAATATAATATATTATAATAAAAAATAAACTAAAGAGAAATAAAAAAATGGAAACATAATGATGAAAAATAGAATAGAAAATAAACACAATGAAGCACCAGGTCCATCAAAGCCCATCACTCCAGCCCGGTTTGATCACCTCGTTCTAGCCCAGCTCGATCCGACCACAAGCGCAGCAGACCACAAGTCAAGCCCATTAAGCATCTGGCACAATTCGTCTCAGCCCATCAGATCCACAAGAGCAGCCTAGGCAAGTTCTAATGAAGCCCATTAAGCCCAATTCAGTGAAACACATAAAGATTTATATTCAGCCTAGTCCATCTCATTGGAACCGCTCCCTCTCCCCCTCTCTATCGCTCTAAACGTTGGAAACAAACTCGCGCGCGTTACAAAGCTTAAATCGCGTATTGTGTTCGTGACCGAGGGCTTCCTGTTATGAAATTGGCTCATTTGTAGTTCGCTTGCATCGCTTTCCATTGTATATGAGTTTATGTTTATCGTTTTTGCTGTATAGGCGTTCCTTAAGTCTGTTGTCTTGCGATGAGAATCTACATAGGAGCTCTGCACTTTGATTTCTTTCTGTCTCGGTCTAGATCTACATTCAGCGTTGTCGTGACATAAATTCAATTTTGAGTATTGCTAGATGTGGCCAAGAATCTCTTGTATAGAGCTGAATTGAGTCTGATGTGGTTTTATCGAGTTCACATGTTGAATTTGCTAGAATCACACTTAGATCACCTCCTACGACTAGTGAGGGCATAGAGACCTTCAACCAATAAAAAAGAAGAGAAAAGAAAATTTATCATTTTTTTTAAATTAGTCCACATCAGCATTAGTTGTGCCAGCATGATGGCTAATGTCCACGTCAACTATTTCTGACTGAAATTGGCTTGAAGGACAACATTGGCAAAACATCAACATATTTATAATTAATTTGGTCAAATTAAAATATTTATGATTAAATTGACATTCATACAGTATGTTTATGTAGCATTTGTACAAGATGTGGTAAAATTTCAAGCACATTTTTCAAAAGGAAAATGAAAATTTTAATTAAACTTAAAAACTGAAAGCTTTAGGAGATTAATGCTCGTCACGTGACAGCTTCACATGTATAGGATATTACACTTCACAAATGGCATGTGCAGGATCACGACCCAAAAGCGAGACAAAATATTTTGTGAATCTTAGTCTCTATGGGGAAATATAAGTAAATTCAACGAAACTTAACATAAGATAACATCTACTTAAGTAAAATTGTATAATGTAGGGAGCAATATACATTTTTTTTGTTCGGGATAATTATTCAAAAAATCTTAAACTTATTGTATGGTGGCCAACTCAATCATAATTTTTTCGATTTTATCAATTCAATCATAATTCTTTTGATAATTTGCCAATTTAATCCTAAAACTTTTGACGATTTGCAAATATAGTTATTTTAGCTAATTTTGGCTATAAATTGCTGACACGATGATCGTACCACGTAGGACGGCTAATGTTCACATTAGATATTTCTGGTCAAAATTGGTCATTGCTAGATTAGGCACAAGTATATGATAATGATGATTCGAGTTCTCTTTCTAATGGATTATTGTCTTCGTTTCAATTCACGAAGTACTTCCCTTCAACTACCCTGCAAGGCATCCCTGTAACGGCAGAAAACAATGTTGCTGAGAGAAAACAATCTCAGAACTTTCGTATCCAAGGAACAAGATATTTGAGAAAGATGGGGACAGAATATAACAGGAAAAGCCAGACCATGCCATCCATAATCCATTGGCTTTCTGAACCTGTAACCTCCTGTCATACTTGTTATGGAGAATTCCATCCGACATACCAAAATAAACTGGGTTAGTGTTATGCCCGATGAGCAGAAACTGCTCTTAAATGGGATATGTGGTAGGTAGTGAGGAAGACCTTGAGAGGTTTAGCCAATAAAAAAATAATGAGAAATTTACTCGACATCGTGCACTATTATCACCAATTTTCTCTTGCGAAAAAATAAGTATGAGCAATCATCTCGAGTTTAATTTTCGGCATAACTTTAGGTCTCCTAGGTC
The DNA here is from genome assembly GCA_014182545.1 of Eucalyptus globulus. Taxonomy (NCBI): domain Eukaryota; kingdom Viridiplantae; phylum Streptophyta; class Magnoliopsida; order Myrtales; family Myrtaceae; genus Eucalyptus; species Eucalyptus globulus. The sequence goes on along the minus strand of CM024718.1, from coordinate 32,456,701 downwards.
CACTCGAGCTAAAAGGGCCATTCTCATATCTGACCGGATCACACAAGCATCCTAAATGTGTTTCAGATATTCCAGGGGAACAGCTGAAAAGCTCCGTGCTTTACATGCATGGAGTGTTCTATCATTAGCCAAAAACAACTTCCAACAGCAAACGATTGACTTATACGCTCAATAATGCGGGCTCAAGTATAGATGAAAATCGAAATTCCAAGTTACTGTACAAAATGAAGGCGTCCAAGTAGAGCGAATCCTTTCATTTTGTGAGCAGCTGCCAGACTAGAGCTCAGGCGGGAAAAAGAAACAGGAAGCCCTCTAAACTTATGCAATGTCAAAGACTGGAAACATTAAAAGGATAACCTCCCTCGGATCAAGAATCGTGCTCACAGCAGTTTTTTCACTCTCCTGGAAGTCATGCTGCACCGATATCATGAGTTGGAGCAGAACTCACTTCCAAAGCGCTGGTAGAGATGAGAAAAGCTGAAACCATTAATCACCTAGCCCGGATAAAATCATTCCGCAGATCTGAAGAGCTGCACCATGTAGCAATGACTTGGCTCCCTAATTTTAGGTGGAAAACATACTCACCTTCAGCTTTGGTTAAATTACAGAAACGACTCTTTGCATGCGCCCGATCAGAGGCTCAACCAGAAAATGGCATGAAATATACTTTGCCTCTTTCATGTATTTTCAACTCGAGGGGCCGAAAATGCTGATATTGATGAGCCGGGTCAAGTTAGGAGAGCTAAAACGACATGTCGCACCCCATTTTAGGAAGGAAAGCCTGCCCCAAGTTCAAGCCAACCTGATATAAGCGGAAACCGAAGGAAGTCATGGATTTGGTCAAGATCAAAGGAGGTCAACTCCATTTCATCTTGGCAACGTTTCTAACCTACGATGTGGCACGACATGTCAGTGGGAACATTGTATATTATTCAAGTTTCCAAATCTAATCTAACTGGGGAGTAAAAGCAGTCTATATGGTTGGGATGCCGGAGTGATTTTCGAAAATGCAAAGTTGTCGTGGCATTTTAACAAAAACTTCAAGAGTGCATTTGCTCCGGTAATTGATTAAGGGAAGATTTTGCATTTTCCTATATAGTCGGCTTATTTCCCATTGCGCTTAATAGATATTTTCAAATAAGAAATATTTTCGGTACGATACTCTTATTAAACACAAGTCTTAGGTGAAACATTCTTTTTTTAAAAGTTAATGCGATCATTTTTCAATGGGAAAGACTTTTTGCAGCTTTCCCATGCATTCCCTGCCACTTCATGTTTCTGATTTGTCCATTCCTTTTGTCTGTTCCTTACCCTCCTCCTCCGTCTCTTTTCAACGTTGATATTCTTTCTGCTCCTGCAAAAAGAGAAAAGAAGTGCTGGCCTCAAATCAAGCCTCTTCCAAGCATATTAATTGAACATTGCCCAAAATTTTAGTTTTAATAAATATATTTATCGACACCTTTCGATGCCCATCTCGTAGTTTTGATATGTGTCCCGATGGTGATGTTTTGCGGCCGTAGCGGATATTAACCTCTGTTTCAATAACTCGAGGATATATCTTCGTTACGTAGGGTACGGTTGATTCACTGAGACTCAATCATGTGGTTGTTCTGCATCGCCCTTTGCCAAGAGCTTCGAATTGTTCTTTCGATTGTTGTCTGTTCTTAGAACTCAGGTTTTCTCTCTACTATCGTCTAGCTGAGTATTCTACGTCACATGGTTTCTCCAAATTGTAAGCTTTTCTGTTTGTCTTGTGCTTCATGCCGCTTGCTGACCTGTTAGACGGAAAGCCGGAGTCAATCGTAGATAGTTCCTGTTTCATTCTGTTTACAAACGTTTTGATGTCCAAATTGAAGTTGCGTTGGTTGTGTCTTACTGCGGCTTCCTGAATATAGTTGATTGAAATGCGAAGAGATTTGTGCCTGTAGGTATACTCTGTTGCTCGCTGCTTATGTGTGCTTGAATATGTCAAATGCTCGTCATGTCCATTTGTTCACTGTTCTGGTGTGCGTTTGCTGTGTCAACTGATGTTGAGCTCGCTTTGGAAAATGTACATGGCATAACTCGTCTAAGCTACATGACATGAGAAGTTCTGGTTCGGATGGTAGATATATGATGTTTTATACATAGTCCTTGAGGTGCACACAAACATGTATAGTTAGATGGACATGTATAATTGTTTGTGGATATTGATATTTAATCAAGATGTCATTGTTTCAAGCCTTAAACATAACAATGGTGCTTGCTTGTTGCTTTTGTTCATTTGTGGAATGTGAGGATTTTGATCTCATTATGATAGTGTTTTAGTCTTGTGAACATACAGAGAGATGCTGCATTGATGTTGCATTCGCTTTCCATCAAATTGGGTCGTCTCAAGGTTTGAAACAAAAATATTTGATAGGATGATTTGAGTCAAATAAAATCGGTAGCTGTTTGGTATTACTAATTGCTACTTGGACCTCTGCAGCATGTATATCCATGGAAGAAAGTGACGCTTTGGATTCATATTGATTTCATGTTGGATTATCACATTCTTATGCTCGAAGTGGGCTTTAGATGTTTTAGGAACTTGTTGTCCATATGTATTTGTGTAGTGAATGAGGATTTTGTGTTTTTTGTTGAATCTTTTTCATAACTCAATAGATAATTTGATAAGCCAATGATTTTTTTTTCCGTGTTTCATTATCTCATTTGTATGATAAACTTGTATTTTCGGTTGGTGGGGTCTTTGTTCTATTGAAGTAGCTACCGGCGCTTCTTGTTGGGTCTCCTACCATAGCGTGACTGTAAATCAATTTCCCAAGAGCTGCCCTAAAACAAACCCATCTTTCACATAGCTGAAATGGAGCAGCTAAAAGTTTTGGAAATGTCGTGTGTAAATATCAAAGATAAAGCCAGAAACGTAAATAACATTCGCCTCACCAGAAGTCACCCACTTTAATACCGATCAGCTTTTCATTCAGAGATGCTAATTTACTAGCAAATTGCTTAAAAACAGCAACCTGCAAATGCAATAAGAAACCAGGCTCTGAATTCTGAACACGTATCCCGTGTCTTCGTCAAGAAACAACATATCCTAGAAGTAAAATGATGCATTGGACAATCAATTGCTCGAAGCATAAGCAGTTAAATCACTTGAAACTCAGAGAAATTGCCCATCCGTTGCAAGAACTTTATGATTATCGAAAGTGAAAGACCACTCAAGGCAAAGAGAGAACTTTTTCATGTAGCATGCATAGAAAATACCAATTCTATCAATTCAAGGCAAATGCGATAAGTTTTGAATAATCATAAGATTGGAAGATTCCAATGCGGTCGGGTAGCTGTACTTGATCAACACCTATTACTCTGCGTGAATGCTCTAATAGTAAATAGGTTGGATTTGCTTGTCAAAGACATAGGGCTGCTTCTTGGAAGAGGTCTTCATCGGCAAACTTACTTTAAAAAATAAGCCCAAGCACGAACACCACCGACCATTCCAAATAATTTCTTCATTGAAATGATGATGATATTATGGCGAATAACTAGAAGAAAATGTCCGAAATTCAAATGACCATTCCAACGGCTGTAATTGAGTGAAATTACCGTGAATGCACAAAAAACAAAAGAGCAATATGATGTAATGTCTTTATATCTTGTAATCAATAAATTATTCTCTTTTTAATCTTATAACAAATCCTTTTCATCGATTGTGCTTCTTCCTCCAATAACTATTTAGAGAAATGCAAAGGTGAATAACTGGACCACAAAAATTGGACCCGAAAGAAGAGGGTTGAAATTGACATCTATCTACCATCACAAGCATAGAGATGACACAGCATAACATGCAATTTTACGTGCGAGAAAACAACAATAAGCATAACCTCAAACAAGTCTTACTCTAGCTAGACAATTTTCACAAACTTAGGTTCCAGGCAAGACAAAACCTATGATGCTTATCAGTGCCAATCTTATTTTGAGACCAAGGTAACCCTGAAAACTATGCTTGAAAAAGAACTCGATAAAGTTTTTTTTTTTTTGTTACCCAGGGAACCCCCGCACGGTTGGCAGCTGGAGGGTAAACCCTGGGTGACACGTAAGCGGGAGAACCCATCACCCCTAGCGTCACACTTAAGTCCCCAAGCGACTGTGATGGGATTCAAACTCCACCCCTTGCGTTAGGGGGAAAGAGCACAAACCATTACGGCCACCAAGGCAGTGGTAAGAACTCGATAAAGTTGATAACATTAAACATTGAGAATTAGATGACAGCAAGATTGGTTGATTAATTTGACAGAATCACGACCTTCCTCCATACTTCATTAGAGAAACTACAAAAAAAATTTAGACGGGAGCAAAATTCAATGCTTAGATTACAGAACAAGCAGAGAGATCTTGTATTCCCAACACACCAACTATTAATCCTCTTCAAGCAGGGATTTTATCATGTATTAACTAACCAAGAATGAATTGAAGCCAAATCTTGGCACATTAGGGGAGAACCACACAAGTTTGTGCCAGTCAACATCACCATTCTGACAATTTCCCCAGCAACAAGAGTCAAAGCAACTATTTAAAGATTCTGTGCATACAATCTTGTCTGCAGCTGAGGAATTAGAAAAAAACCACACCACAAACTACAGTCTGGATGAACACCAACTCTTCAGACCTAGCGGCAAGCCACTTCCAATGAGAGTTACGAATTGCAGCAGATCTTTTGACCTGCAGAGGAAGAGCAGAATCATAAGATATTCTCCTTAAGAAATAATTTCGGCAAGATCCCAGCATGATGCCACAAGTCATACCAAAGAGAAATATTATCTCCATTACCCACTATATAAATAATATAACATTCCAAAATTTTCCCAACTCTTCCAACCATTTCAATTACTTTCTTGGGCAACAAAAAGAGTTGACACTAATAGATAACCAGACTATAAATAACAGATTTAACAGTCCAATCTTTAAATCTTGTCGTAAATTGATGATTTTATGAGAGGCTTAGAATCCTTGTCTGCAAGTCTTCCAGACCATAAAAAATTAATAGAAGAAAGAACCAAACAAGAACATAGGTTTGGCTGATTGGTCATGCTGTTTGATTTGATTGCTGCATGTTAGACAAATGCATTTGTTAAAAGCTTAACCTGTCAGGAGAGTATATCTAACATATAACTTAGCATGCCTCTTGTGTAGAACCGATCCCTTACACACAACAGAATGTGGACATAATCACGTCAATGAGATAACTGGGGATATGATGACAAACAACATAACAGACAAGAATGCAGTCAACATGCTAATTGTTCAGAAGAGATTCTTTCTAGATTCTGATTGTACCCCATGATCATTACCCGTGTCTTTCAAACAGCTTGTCAAAAGAAATAGCAGATGCAAATCTACCCACCCTTTAAACTTTGCTGACCAGCGACTGCAGGGCATGCATCTTTTGATTCCACGAAGAAGAATATGAATAATTATCAAAATGAACAATGGACATAGATTTCATTGAGTGTTATCCAGGACACAAAACGCCTTCATTTGTGTCTGTGCTCAAACCGACCAAACCATTCCTGAATCTTGGATGGTAGTAAAATGCTGGAATGGAAGGGTTGAGGCGCAGTAAATCTGTTCCCCCCATAGATCTCGATCTGTGCCACAGTATGCTCAGAAATGAGAGGATTGTGTGTGGGGAATAAGTGCTTTGTATCGGTAAATGCAGACAGAAAGTTAATACCGAGTTCCTTCCTCTTCTGGTGAATGCTGCAAATGGTAATTTTCATATATCAGAGTCAGAGATATAAGGGAAAATAGTCAGGTACATTCCACAACTTAGTAAATGTATTCGAATGGAGTTTCCAGACTCAAACAGAAAAGAGGATTTAAAGCACCTAACTGTCATTGACATGACATGAACTTGCTCTATCCATCTAAAGTCCTGAGCTACACTTTTTCGATGTGATGCAACTTTCAAACATTTTCAAATTTATGTTTGCTATCTATTTATCAAATTAATTATGTCCAGACTTTAAATTCACCTAGTGGATTGAAACATCAGGGGAAAAACACACTTATTGAACAGGGGAAGAGAACATATATACATACCTCTATCCCCATGAGTAATTTGAGAACCATCATGGAAAGTTTCCACAAAAAGTCAACATCTTAACAAGAAAGCCTGCAGTTGCATGTCCCTTCATCTCTACAATGAGGCGCAGTCTCACATCCCTGGTCCCCCCCTTCAGCATCTTCTCCTAGACTTAATACTGGAGAGGCAACGGTGAAGGAAGGGTACACAGATCTTTCCATAGGTCGCCGGGTCCTACCAACAAACTTCACTGATGTAAGTCCAATACAAATTGCGAGGTCAACAAGATTGAGAGAATATTGGAGGATGAGACTGAGCATAGTGAGAACAAAAGAATTGGATGAGTGCAGAAAACTGCTAGAATGCTAAGAATCCAAATTCAAAGGCAAGAGAACGTTAATAGCATCCCAGATTTATGATTTTTTTGTTGGATTGATGAATTCATGTAAAGCATTTAAATGGATAGGGAAACTGATGCCAAATCTGTGAAGAGAAGTGACTATGAGTAGAAGAGTAGAATATGAGTAGTAAATGGGAAGATCATACTTGATTTTAATGAAAAATTTTGAGGTATAGAAATCTTCATGAGATCACATGTACGAATGAGAGTTTATTGTTATTCTGACAGACTTTGACAAATTTTATCCATGAAGGCACAAACCAAAGGAGGATGAACGAGGGAATGTACCAACCCTTCAGGAGATATCCTGTTCTAAATTCCAATAAATACTCCATAACCATAAAATCTGAACTGACAGCAAGAAGAATAAAGAAAGTAGTTGAAGACCATCACCTGGTCCATACAAATTTAAGTATTCATATCGTTGCGAAAAAACAAGCCACCAAACACAATAATAAACAAAATTAATAAATCAAACACCGGACACTACAACCAACCAAGTTACTCAAATACTCTTAATGTTACCCAGCCTCCAAATACACCAATAACTCGCACAATAATCAGCCCTCACAGTCTCTTGCAAAGCAATCTCTCAATCTCACAATAGAATTCACAAATCTTATCAGAAAATTTATTGGCTCCGAAACACTCATAATGTAATTGACAAACATGCTGCCACACAATATGTGAATCAGTGAAATTGATGCTCTTGGACTAATGTGAAGTAAAGGACTGAGAAGAACTGTAAAATATGGACAGATAATTGAATTATCACACTTACTCATACAAAAGGATAGTAAGGCCTGCTTGCTACTACTGGAAGTGTGAAACTCAATCTGGGTGTCTCTCACCCACATTTGCTGTTCCCATGTCCGTTGCCGTCGGAGCCCGTGACCCAACCTATGGGCAGCACCGAGTACAGCTGGTGCTGGGCCGCCCCTGGCGGCACTCGCATCCTCATCCTCCAATCGTTGCTGAAGGCCTCCGATCAAGCCTAATTGGGGCTCCAATCCTCGTTGAATGCGAGAAAAGACAATCTCTCGGAAATTCAGTTCGAAGTTCTGGAATGCGAACCGTCGAGTCCGATTCCGAGAAGTTCAGGACTTCCTTCAAGTCGAGGACCAAATCCTGCCTATTTTGCTCGAGTCTCAAACCTGCACCAGCAAAAGCAAACAAAAACCGGGTCACGCGAAAAAGCAGAAATCGAATCCTTAACAATGTAGGAAGATAGACTAACGAACCCAACAAAAAGAAAGAAAAACAGAGTCCGAGGACGAATGGATTTAGCCGAAAACTGATGCAAGATCCAAACCCAAAGCAGAACATGAGTTTAAACACCCGGACATTCATCAAAAGAGAAAAATTGCATGATTCGTCGTTCATGAATCGTCTTCCCCCGCCCACGTGAAGCGCTAGAAGAAGGCAACCAGATACTGAAATCTACGGCTCGGTCGAGCTCCACCGGAGGCGAGCCTCAGATCCCGGCTTGTTGTCGTCGCCACTTGTCCTTGTCGACGAGGGAAGGCTCTGGTCGTGTGTAGACGGAGAGATGCATCTCAAGGGCGCTGTCATAGGTGATTAAGGTGGAGACAACAAGTGGAAGGAGACGACGATGAAGCAGTATTTTTTACACTCCCAGTTAGGCCCAAAAGCTTCAGCTTGCCTAATCTGCTCAAATTATAAAACGCTGTTTAAGTTCATAATTCCCGGGTCTAAAATCCGAACCCCTTTCAAAGAGCCGGCTCAGATATCATACCATTTAATATAACTTCAGGAATTTCGCAAATGAGGTACCAATAGCAGCCGGTCAGTTTTGTGCATCGCTCCGTGAGAATCCCACATTCTACTATGCAGAGTAGCTCCAAGGAGGGAGGGAGGCCATCCAAGGGCAATTCCCTCAGCTTCGGGCATCGTACGATCCATAAGATCCGGAGAGAGGGAGGAAGACTGCTGGATAGTCTTTCCACTTTCCCCATATTTGAGATATCGAGATGGAGAAGAAAGGAAGGGAGCGGAAGTAGAAGATCCTCCTCCTCTCCCACGCCTCCAGCGCTACCGTCGATCCCCAAATATTGAAGGGAGGTGAGGGGGGTAAACCACTTCCTCACCGGCTACTTCACATTCCTGCATCCCCATACCCCGAGTTCCTGTAGCTGTGACGGCAATCCTCTATTTGGGAAGCGCGTAATACTCTCACATTCAGAAATTTTCAGATCTCAAAGACATGAAAGTCAATGGAACCCATTAGGTAATGATTTTATCTTCGGACATCCCAAAGACAAACTTTCAAGATGCCGAGTGGAAGAGAAGGAAAGGACTCCAGCTCTAGAGCAGGATAACCATCCAATATCGAGGAAGTGAGTTGAGATAGTGTGTAGGCACTAGGGTAAACTGCTCACATTCTTACAACCACTAATTTCAATCTCTTGAAGCGATTGAAAGTGGTCAACATTTATCTCCACAAGTGACTCCACTGTCCTCCAATTCCAAATTGCAAGTCTCTTGAGGGTCGGGGGTAAAAATCTACCCTTGCTAAATGGCAGATAATTGCATCCGGAAATTGTTAATTCTTGTACACAATACATCATGTTACCATGGGTATGACTGCTGCTGCTGGCTTCATCTAGATGAACAATTAATCCTATGAGTAAAGATCATAACACCTTGTAGTATATTGGTATGCCTATTTCGAGAAAGGACACGAGTTTTGGATAGTTATCGACTGTCATACGTCGAAGAGAGGAGAGGGTGTGCATCTTGCTTAGGAGCTTCTCTAAGTTGATGCAATTTGTCAATTTGATAGTCTCAAGGTTACTTAGTAGCTCTATATCTCATTCTCCAGCCACAAAATATACGAATTCCAAATAATTGTTGACGACTACACTCTTCAAACAAGCAAGATCCTGAATTACATCTTTGTTTTGCCGCAAGTGTATTAACTTTGTACACCTTACGATCTTCAATTTCTCAAGCTTGACCATCATCATGCATCACATAGATCATGACATCACCATCTCACTTATGCAAGCCTCGTGAACTCCGTCAAATTATCAAAATAAGAATAAATTAATATCTAATTTAGTTTATGCAGACCATATCATTATATGATTGTCTAAATTTTATGACATGTCAAGTGTAATTGGTCTCTACTTTTATTTTCGATTTAACGGTCACGTGGTATCTCGATCAATAATGGTGCAACTCAATGAAGGGTGACAATCTTCACTGAGCTCAAAGCAAGCGTCTCTCTCTCCTCGTCAGACCTAACTATGAACGCTGGCTTTTTCTCTCATACGGTTTTCGTTTTTGATTTTCTATATTTTTTCTTCCGTCAGAATTTAATATCTGTCATGCGTTGATGTAGAATGCCACATCATTGTTTTTATACATACTCTAATCTCAGGACCAACATGACTAAAAAGAATATATATATATATATATATATATATATATATATATATATATGTATATATGTATGTATGTATGTATAATTTTAATTGGCCAAAAAGAGTTTTAAAAAAAAAATTTCATTGATTATTTGGCAATATTTATGTATATAACCTTTAAACTGTACCCATTCTAATTGTTGAAGAAACCTTCCAAATTTCTTTTACGTATTGATTGCAAATCAACAAAAGAAGTATTACGAAAAGATATTTTAAACACTGCACCAAACACATTTTTGCAAGATGGCAGCCATCCTATTAGTTTTTGATCTTGATATCCAATTCACAAATGGTTCTTCAAACCCTTTACCTGATTTCCTTATAAGAGAATTTCAACAGGGTTACAGTAATGCCACCAAAACTATCCTGAAGACAAGAAAGGACTTGTCTATTAGATCCATTACAAATAAACGGTTCCATCAAGCGACAGAGACAAGCCGACCACTTGTTCGTGTGTGCGATTATGGCAACCGGAATATATAACATCCAAAACCAATTGCTAAAAATGCTCCTTACGCTGTAAAACCACAAAAATTGAGGACGTTAAAAGAATAATAATATACACAATCTAATCATTTGCACAATACTAAACACCTATTGGAAAGAAAACTTGATGCAAAGCCAACTTTTTATATAAATTTTAGATTTCATGCCTTGAACTAAGATTAACTTGTTGTCATGCACAATTTCCAGGGTGATAATTACCAAAAAAATTATACTTATTGTACGAATTTCTATTTAGCCTTAAACGTTTTAATTTGAATTTGATAAGATTATTTCTAAACATTTTCACAATTTGCCAATGTGATCATTTTAGCCAATTTTGATTAAAAATCTATAATAGGGATGTCTATCATCCTACGTGACATACCGACGTTAACATGACAATTTTTGTAAATTTTAAAAAAATTCTGAAATTTTTAATATTTTTCATTTTCTTATTTCTTCATTGCTGCCGCCTTGCTCCCCCCCCCCGGGGCAGCCAGTGAGGGCTTGCAAGCCTTCACCTAGTGGCTGCTGCCAACCACAATGAAAAAAAAAAAAAAAAAGAAATGGAAAAAGCAAATAAAATTTATAAAAAAATTCAAACTTTTCTAATTGCAAAAATTGTTTTCATCAGTGCCGACTGTGTTATGTAGAATGACTAGTATTCAAGTTAATTATTTTTACCAAAATTGGCCGGAAGGACTAGATTGACAAATCGTCAAAATGTTTAGAACTAAATGGGTAAATTAAAAGGTTTATGACTAAATTGGCATTCATACAATATGCTTATATGGCATATGTGCATTATGTTTTTTTGGCAAAATGTCATGCACAATTTGCATAATGAAAATGAAAATTTTAATTGAATTTAAGAACTAAAAAGTTATAGGAATCTTTGCTAAGCGATGACTTCAAATATATAGGGATTATACACTTCACACTGACAAATGAAGATCCACATTTAAAAAAGCGAGACAAATTATATTGTAAATCGGTTCCATTTGTTTCCTTGAAAATATAGCATTTCTAAAAAAAATATTTTCTAGAAAAATGTAATTATTTTTCAGTATCTAGCTAAAACTTGAAAATGAAATGGAAAATATTTTTTCATTGTTTAGTAAGGAAATTTTTTTCTCTATGCAATTTTTTTTTTCAATAACTATGATATTATTATTTTTAAAAATCAAAATTTTAATTATTTTTAAAAACGAATTTTAATTATCTTTTATTTTGTTTTGTTTCCTTTCCTTTCCTTTCTTTTTGTCTTCTTCTTCGTTGGCTAGTCACTAGCCACGACTATTGTCGGCAACCAACCAAAGCCAAGCTTCTGCTAGCTTGCCAGCCTTTGGCTGAGCTAAAGGCTCACGCTTGCTGCTGGCTCACTGATTTGGTGAGTAGTGAGCTAGAGGTTCATGCTTGTCGTTGGCTCATGGATCTAATGAGCTGGAACCTCAAGCTTGCCACGAGCTCACTAGAGATAGGCGAACGTGAGGGCGAGCCTCGAGCTCTCTAGCCTTTGGCCTCGCCAGTGTGTAGGCCAGAGATCGACAGGTGCGAGGGTGAGCCAGGTGAGGCCTGAGGCTTGCTTGTGGCCGATCATCGGCCATAGCCACGTCGACGATCAACTACAGAAGAAGGTGAAAAAAATAAAAGGAAAACGAAAAGAAAAAGAGAAAAAAGAAAAAAGAAGAAAAAGAAAAAAGATTTAAAATTCAATTTTTTTTTAAAAGAAGAAGAAGAAGAAGAAGGAAGCGGGGCTAATAGAGCATGAGACAAGAGTGAGTAAGGAAAATGTTTTCCCTAACTTAAAAAGTGGAAAACATTTTTTCCTCTTTTAGAAGACTTTTTTTTCCTTTGTGAAAAATGTTTGCTATAACTAGTTCATTTTTTGTGAAATAAACACTGGAAAATCAGGAAAATGTTTTCCGAGGAATTGTTTTTCACGAAAGAAACGAAGCCTTAGTCTCTCCCGGGAAATATGAGAAAATTCAACTTAACAAAAGATATTATCTATTCAAGAAAAATTGTATAATGTAGGGAGTAATATACGTTTTTTATTCAAGAAAACTATCCAAAAGATTTTAAACCTACTGTACGATGATCAATTCGATCTTAAATATTTTGATTTTGCCATTTCAGTTATAAACCTTTTATTGATTTGTAATTTTAGTCATAAACCTTTTGACAACTTATCAATATACTCATTATAGCTAATTTTGGCTAGAAATCACCGACGTGGCAATTACCATGTAGGACGGTCAGTGTCCATGACAAAGATTTTCCGCCAAAATTGATGGCTAATAGGTTAGGCACAGGAATATGATACTGATGATTCAAGTTCTCCTTTCTTCTTTTCTTTTTGCCTCATATTCTCAGACTTATTAAATGTGAAGCATGTGTTGTATACTTACCTGGCCTAGAACTGCTGAATCAGGTTTGCAAAGGGAGGTCTTTGTATGGGTAATGATTTGTGGTATGAGCTCATAGGATGACGAGTTTTGTTCAGTGGTTTGCTGTCGTCCATAGAGCATCAGTGAATGATATGAAGAAGAGGAAGGAGGAAGGAGGAAGGAGGAAGGAGGATTATTGCTTATGGAAGATAAGCACCATAGCACAGGGAGAGGTTGAAATGTGATGGTTTTGCTTATTCGTAAGTGCAGGGGTTGTCTTTTCTTTAAGTTTAGAGAAAGTATAAAAAGGCTATATAAAGGTCATGTGCAGGCAATCGAAAACTGGAAAAAGCTAGATCTCATGCGGACCTGCCCGTGGAAGTTGAAGAATTAAATCCTTGTGTTAATGGGATTTTATCATAAAGCGAGCGTGCGTTATGAGCGAAATATGTATCTATCAGCACGTGAAGTCTGAGATGCTTTTAGCTTATCATATCAGTGAAATAATTAGTGTTGAAACGGATTAGGATACTGTTCTGATTCTTTAACTGGTGCACATCATTCCGTTTTTGGTGGCCTTACTTTTAGATTTGCCATTATTAATCAATCCCATTTACCTTGTCGTGAACTCCATGAAATTAGGTGGGATCGAGATGATTCAGCTGTTGTTAGCTCATCCTAGAACATTTATTCAGCGTGCTTTGACCTGAAGGCTTTTGGAATTAAAATCAATAAGTCGGCCACGTATAGTTATGGCAATAATTGATTGAAAATATTCATTGTCACGGTGGAGTTCATTATCTAAACGGATGGAAGCATTGATTGTTGTTGAACCTCAATTTTTTTATCAAAAAATCCAACGTGCAGTTATGCGTCTGGCGAGTTCGACACCAGCATTGACAGAGTTCTCACGAATGATTCGGTCAGGCTTAGAGATCACTCACTCTTCTTCCATAGCAGCTCCCAAAAAGCCCCGTCACCAGCTCTCCAGCTCGCAGGAGGATCTTCGCAGGATACCTCGGAGGTGAAGAAGAATTCAGAAGCGATTTCATCTTCCTCGCTGCTTTTCAATGGAATCAACAGTCCTCAGACTCAGTGAGTCAGGAACGGGCAAAGTTGGATTCGGCACATTGAAACTTGGATTCTCACCACCAGCGTGGACGATCGAGACTCCTAATCTCCGAACATCTCCGTCGAATTTTCCCTGGGAAGCACGCAATGCAGAGGAAATGATTAGGAAGAAGCTGAAACCGGAGGGAAAGTGGAGCCGTGAACAGGGGAGTCGCTCGCCATTATCCCCCGCAGCGATTGTGAGTTCAGGAGACCATGAAATCCGACTAACGGCTGCCGCACTTACAAAATTCAACCGTCAAATTTCAATGCTAAAGAAAATGTTGGAGAGAGGCCCATTAGAAAGTTAGAACAGCTCATAAGCCTGCCGTCTGAGAATGGCAAGATTCATAAACTACCTTTCCTACCAGTGGCAACAAAGCCTATGAATAAAGCATTCCAGTGGCCTCACCTAAGTTCCCGCGAAAGCCGACCCGTATCTAAAAATGTTGAATTCAGACACGGTTCACTCCGAAAATCAGAAAAGGACTTTGGTGAAGGGCATAAATATGTGTATTCTGTTCTTGCTTCTCCGTATCAAATCGGGGCACTTCTAAACACATGCAAATATGGAGGCAACTTTTCCAAACTCAAGTAGAAACTAATGCTTTCTCAATTAAGAATTACAGCAGATGCTTTGGCCTGCAGAGGAAGAGAAGAGTGATAAGTTATCCTCCTTGAGAAATGATCCAGCACAGCGCCACTCTTATTTTGAACCATTAACACGTGCTTTGACAATGCTAGAAATGAACAAATAGGATGTGGACAATTTGTTGGAAAATGCAGGCAATTTGCTAATCCTTCAAAAGAGATTCTTTCTAGATTCTGATTATACCCATGACCATTAGCCGTGTCTTTTGAACATCCTGTCGAAAAATATAGCAGAAACAAATCTACCCACCCTTTAAACTTAGCCAACCAGCGACTGCAGGGCGATGTTTCTCTGATTCCGTGAAGCGGAACATGGATAGTTATCAAAATGAGCAAATATTTCATTGATTCCTATCTAAGATACGAAAAGCCTTCATTTATGTCTGAACTCAAACCAACTAAACCATTCTTTAATCTTGGATGGTGAGTAAAATGATGGAATGAGGGTTGAGGCACAATAATCCATTTCCTACATATATTTTGATGTACCGCAGAGTGTGCTCAGAAATGAAGATCACGTTTGTTGGAATATGTACATTGTATCTGTAAATGCCGACCAAAAGTCAATACAGAGTTTCTTCCACTTCTGGTGAATGCTGCAAAAAGTAATTTTTCCATATCAGAATTCTAGATATAAAAAGAGTAATCGGGCACTTTTCACGCTTAGTAAATGTGTTGAAGTTTCCAGTCTAAAACAGGAAAGACAATTCAAAGCACCTAATGGCCATTAACATGGCATGAGCTTGCTCTATCAATCTGAAGTTCTTAACTACAGTTTCTAGATGTGATGCGGCTTTTCAAGCTTGTCTTTGCTATTTGGGTATCGTGTAAATTATGTCCAGACTCAGACTCATCTAGTGGATTGCACATCGAGGAAAAACAGGCACTTGTTGAATGGGAAAAGAGGAGATATGCATACCTATCCTCTTGAGAAATTCACGAACCAACTAATCATGGAAAAGTTTCCACAAAAGTCAAGATCTTAACGAGAAAGGCCGCAGTGGCATGGTCGGATGTCCCCCTTAGCATCTTCTCCTAGACTCAATACTGGTGAGGCAACGGTGAAGGAGAGCTATATAGACCTTTACATGGGTAACTGGGTCGTACCCACAAACTTCACCAATGGATTTCCAATGCGATCTGCAGGGGAAGCAAGATTGAGAGAATCTTGGTGAACGAGACAGAGCAAAACATTGACAAAAGAGTGGGATGAGGGAATGCAACAAACAGCTAGAATGCAAAACTAAGCTGAGAAATCCAAATTCCAACGAGACACTCCGTTAATGACATCCCAGATATATTGGCATTTTCCCTGGTGTGTTGACATCTGACGAAGCATTTCAAATGACGGGGGAACTGATGACGAATCTGAGTAGAGAAATGACTACGAGTAGAAGAGTTAAAGAGTAGGAGTTAGTAAATGGCAAGATCATACCCGAGTTTGATGATATGAATCGAGGCATGGAAGTCTTCTTGGGAGCAAATGCACGTCCTGATTCAAGGGGCGAGGATGACTTGGAAGAAGGCATTCAAACAATTCCAATGCCATCACCGCACGAACTGTAGAGGGATCATTGCACCTACCGCAATCACAGCTTCTAAGCAGAGAATAGAAACGAGAAGCTGTAGCTGACAGGTTATTCTGATGGAGTTGACAAATCTTATCTGCAAAGCAACGGAGGGTGAATGTTAGAATTTAACAACCCTTCAGAACGGATCCTGTTCTAAATTCCAATCATACTCCATAACCATAAACTCTCGTCCTTCAAAGTGACAGCAAGAAGAATAGCAAGAAAGCAGTTGAAGATCATCACCTGATCGAAAAGAGAAACTCTGCATTTTAAATTTGGAAAATAACCACGCATTGCATCACTTCCTAGCCTGATGAACGATCTAGCACTTAAATCTCATCGTCATAGGCTCGACAAAAAGAGAAAAAGAGACGACAAGTCCCACCCACACACCAATTAATCTGCCTTGGTAGATTTATACTTGTCCCAGCAATTCACAACATGAGTACAATCCCTCAAGAAGAATAGGGCTTTGGTTTTCTTCACCGTTACGGATATTTGATTGCAGCACGTCTCTTTGATTTTTGAGGAATTAATGAAAAACTAAATCGAGGGGAAAATATGCCAATCCTCTATGCATCAGCAAGGTTTGTAAAGTGGGATGGATGGGAGTCGGGGGGGAAAGAGAAGAGCCGAAAATGCCGAAAGAGAAGAGGCCATGTTTTGTGTAAAGTGAAGAGTATTATTGTCTGTTTAGATTAAATGGTTGTGGCAGCAGTTATTTTAGCTGTGGAAATAACTTGGCCTATATACACAAAAATTTTGGGTCCAAAAAGCCCTTTTATTTAATCAACTTAGATTCAAAAGCCGATTCAAAGTACCTGGATGTGACTTGCGGGATTTCACGGATGAGGTGCCAATAGCAGCCGGTTAGTGTCGAGCATCGCTCCTTGAGAATCCTACATCTTTCAATCCAGAGTTCTCCTAGGGTGGGAGGGAGGCCATCCTGGGGCAATTCCCTCAGCTTCGGGCAATCATAGATCAATAAGGTCTGAAGAGAGGGAGGGAGTTTGCTGGACAGTCTTTCCACGTTCAGCATATCTTTAATTTCGAGATGGAGCAGAGAAGGAGGGAATGGAAGCCGAAGATCCTTCTCCTCCCCCACTCCTCCAACGCTACCGTCGATCATGAGATATTGAAGGGAGGTGAGGGGGGTGAGCCACTCCCTTACTGGCTGTTTCATATTCCTGCATCCCCATATCCTAAGTGTCTGTAGCTGGGGTGGTAATCCCCCATGGGGAAAGCTTGTAATACTCTCACACCATGAAATTATTAGAACACGGAGATATGTAAGTCGATGCAATTGATTAGGTAAGGATTTTATTTTTGGACACCAAGAAAACCACAAGCTCGAGATGCTAGAAGGAAGAGGAGGGAAGCACTGGAGCTCTAGAGTAGGACATCTGTCCAATACCAAGGAAGTGAGATGGGATAGCGTGTGCAAGCCCTGGGGTAAGTTTCTCAAATTCTTGCAATCCAAAATTTTGATCACCTCAAGTGACAGAAGATGGTCTAGATTTATCTCCATGAGCGACTCCACTTCCTTGCACTTTCCAATAGTAAGTCTCCTAAGGGACACAAGTGAAAATCTACCCTCGCCAAATGGAGAGGTTGGCAGAGAATCACATCCAAAGATCCTCAACTCTTGCAAACAAGGCATCATGCCACCATGATTACCGCTGTTGTTGCTACTTAGTTCATCCAGTTGAATATTTAATCCTCTAGGTAAAAATTGCAACATCTTGCAATGATTTATATCTAATGACATCAATGATGTCGGTATACTTGTATCAGGGAAGGAAACGAGTTTTGGACATTTTTTAATGGCCAAGCCCTTAAGAGAGGAGAGGATGTGCATCTTGCTTGGGAGGGTCTCTAAATTGAAGCAATTCCTCAAATCGATAGTCTCAAGGTTGTCGGGCAACTCTATATCTCCTTCTTTAGCCACAAAAGATATCAACCTATGACAACTATTAACAAGTAAGCTCTTTAGAGAAACGAGATTTCGAGTTACGTCTCTGTCTTGCCATAAGTGTATCAACTTTTCACAACTACTAATCTCCAACTTCTCCAGCTTGATCAAGGAACTGGTAAACCCATGATTTAAGCAAGTCAATTCAGCCACATCTTCTATGACAAGAGCAGTCAGAGATGTTAGGTTAACCAAACTCTTTAGCAATCCATCATTACAACTTCCAAAGTATAATTCATTGAGGGATGGAAGGCTAATGATAGAGGATGAGGTATCCATACGTGAACATGACTTAATTTTGAGTTTTATAAGGGAACTTAGTTGACTAGGCAATTTTCCGATCAACAGAGGACAATCCCGAATGATGAGATGCTCAAGACGAGGGAAGAAAACTTCTACTTCGGTACCAATGCAATGAGACCAATCCTCCCATAAAGGCATGTCCTCGAATTTTAATGTTATTAAAGATGGAAAAGGACTTTTAGTTCCATAAAATTTAGGCCCTACGGTGCATATTGCATTTAAACCTTTGATGTACACTTCTTTTAGCGAAGATAGCTGCCCAAGTGATGGTAATGCCTTGGCCCTACGACAGTCATGTAAATACAAATGAACTATGTTAACATATGAGGGACTTCCTAACCATGACGGGAATTCTAGGCCACTGTAGTAGGATATTGTGAGACTTTTGAGGTTTTGGTGAGGGTGAAGAAAGTCGAGGACCTTTTCTTCAAGCTCTTCATTCCAGAAATTTTCAAAATCTTCACTCCATTGCATGGTCAACCGGCATATTCCCTCCTTCTTGGGTAAGTTAGCATCCTTGGCATCTTCAGCTTCTCGAACCTTATGCAAATCAGAGATACACAATTCCCCTCCAAGGTTCTTTAGGTTTTTTAACTCCTTCAACCTCGACCCATTTTCTGTTCCCACTACAAACTTAGACAACATCTCAAGACCAACCAAATTACCTATATACAACGGCATTGCTCTTAGGCTCCAAGTGTTGGTGATGTCAAGAAATCTTAAATTGACAAGTTTCTCCATACTGTTAGGTAATTCAATAAGGTATTGACAACTACGCAACATCAAAGCCTCTAGGTTGTACAATGTGACAATTGACTTTGGAAGCCTTTCAATATCAGTGTACGATAGATTGATATGCCTTAGGTGCATTAGTTTGTCAATGCAATCCGGTACCTCTCTAATGTTATAGTGACTTAATGAAAGCACCCTCAAGTACTTCAATCTCGACAACAAGTCACATAGCACTTTCTGGGACACAAAGGAAGTACAATATTGCTTCTCTAATGATATGAAACTCCTAAGTCCCTCCATTCCATGATATATCTTCAATCTTTCTGACACAACAAGATCACTGGGAATGAATGAGGCGTGACGAGCTAAAGATGAATTGTTTTGGTCACCCTCAAACTCCAACTCCCCTAAGCTAAAATAGGTTACACCCGCAACTAGCTTTGCCAAGTCATTCACAAGATCATGCATCAAGAATCGTGATCCATTGCTGCTTGACTTTTGAAATAATGATCTAGATACTAGCTCATTGAAATAATCCAAACCTTCATTCCAACAGTTCTTTCCTTCTTTTGCCTTCACCAAGCCCTCTGCAATCCACCAATGAATCAACTCATCCCGTTTGATTTCATAATCCTTGGGAAATATAG
The DNA here is from genome assembly GCA_014182545.1 of Eucalyptus globulus. NCBI lineage: Eukaryota > Viridiplantae > Streptophyta > Magnoliopsida > Myrtales > Myrtaceae > Eucalyptus > Eucalyptus globulus. Next base: position 32,436,929 of record CM024718.1, on the reverse strand, counting down.
CACAGTAAGCGAAACATCTTCTTAGCTTGGAAGGGAGATTAAGATAGCTAAGTTTCAAAGCTGGAAGGATCTCATTTCTTTCTTCAGGTAGGTCCCAAATTTTGGTGTTCAATATGGTTCTCCATTTATGGGGACTAACTTCAGTGCGTAATATCCCAGCTAATGTCTTCACGGCTAATGGCAGTCCTTTGCATTTTTCCACTATCTTCTGACCTAATTCATGAAGATCGGGATGATGATCGAAATTTCTAACTCCTAGGGCATGAAATGTGAACAGAGTCATAGAAGCATCTAGTGACAATTCTTTAAGAATTTTTGGGGGAGCACCAGCTATTGAAGCAACATGGAGGTTACGAGTCGTGATGATGATCTTGCTTTCCTTTGCTCCCGATTGAAGAGGCTTCAAGAGGGTAGTCCACTTTCCATATTTCTCGTTCCAAACATCATCTAACACAACAAGAAACTTCTTCCCAAAAAGGTTGTCCTTGAGCTTATCTTGAAGCCAATTCAGGTCCTTACATTCACAAGATGAATGGTCATTGGTTGCCTCAAAGATTCTCTTTGTAATAGCAAGCACATCGAACTCATCGGAAACACAAACCCATACTTTCACCTCAAAATAGTTGGTGACTCTAGCATCATTGTAGACTTGTTGGGCTAGAGCTGTCTTCCCAACACCCCCCATCCCTACTATGGGAATCACATTTATATCCGCATACGTTCTCATGTTCTTCTGTGATTAGTAATCTGACGATCTCCATTTTTTCTACCTCCCTACTAACAAAACAAGGCTCGGGCAAATGTGTAGTGGGTAGAGGCTTATCCAATGGGCCGTGTGCTGATCGCTGCCCATTATTTTCTCTCAAGCTAAGACTATCTTTCCGCGTTATGATATCTCGTAATCTATCATCCATATCTTCTATATTGGATCTCATTTTGTGGTCAAGCGTAAACGCTCTTGGGCTCAATCTGAAGCAACAACTCGGAAGAAGGGAACTCACCTTTTTAGTGCCAGATTCTGCCTTAAACCTGCTTTCAACAGATTTTGTGGCAAACTCATCAAGCAAGTCTTCGATGTCATAGGCCAAGTTCCTAAGATCTTCAAGCCATGACTTCACTCCAAGATGTCCGCTCAGTTGCCTGTCCTCTGCATCATCCAGCACCTCGTGGATTTCGATCAGCATCTTTTCCCATTTCTTCAACCGTGTATCAATCCCCTCGCGCCGTGCAAAGTTGAGCAGATTGTGAGAGGCCAACCTATCAAACAGCACCTGAAGAAAGGCACCAAGAAAGAGTTCTGCGATGGGCATGGCTTGGTTCTGAGTGTCAAAGGATTGAATACGAGTGCCTAGATGGTTTGAAGCAAAGTGTACTGATGCATAATAAAAGGTGTGAACAAGAGACGGTTATTATGCCGGGGAGAACAACATCAAATGATGGTGTGAATGGAAGACTTTTAAGTTCTGAAGTATTCTAGTTAGATCGAGATGGCTTTTGTCTTGATGTGCATCGCTTAAATCCGATCACGATGAAAAGTGGACTTTGAGGCAACAATCCGTGTAATTTGATTGGTCGAAATATAAATTGTTGCATCAACCTAATATACGTAGAAATGAATTCGAACCTTTAATAAAGGTTGACACACGTGAGTCTTACAAGGTCTGACAACCCATATCCAATTTAATATGTGTACTAGATCTCACTAAATAATTGCTCATATCCAATATATGGTGATAGAGGGTCGGAGTAAATTTTTCCAATGTTAGCAAGCATCTTGGGGTAATTGCTAAGCATATGTAATTTCAAAATAAATTTTTAAGTATTAATTCCATATAACATGAGAACACAATGCATTGGAAAGTGCAAAATCACCCAAATTGATTGCTTAACGAGTGTTCAGAAGCACTTGCTTGTAACAAAATCTTTTTCAAGTGATGGCCAGAGAAATTGTTACTTTGTCTTCATTTCTGTCGTTGCTGCAGATACTTGCTTTCTCAAGATACATTATCGGATAACATTAGGGGGGAAAATGAGTGGCTGTAGATCGAATCAAAATTGCAAATCCTCAAGCTTCATTTTGTAGGAAAAGAGGCGAGATTTTTTTCCATTACTTTAACTGTCAGTCAAAGTCCACTAATTAGTCCCCAACTAAAATTCCCAACTCCGAGCGTTTGACCCTTTGTCACTCAGGACAAAACTGAAGCGGAGGCCGTCCTTCATCCCGGCAACCTCACACGAGGGCCCGCAACTCTCAAGCATCATCAACGAAAAAGGTGATCGCAAGTTAGCCATTGATGCTACGCTTTGGCCTCTCGCACCTTGTCCTCAGTAGATTCAGCCCTTGGTCTCTGCTCTACTATGCTTCAGGAAAGGCCAGGATTGAGAGTAACCTGGTCGTCGCGTTTCTCCAATAAATAGTATTTATTAAATCGGAGAGTTTTCTTAATGTTTCAAACTTCTTTTAATTGTTGCATATGATCCTATTGTTTAGAGGTCCATGTATAGTATGTTGTATGCTTTGTGTATCATGCTAGTTGACTGTTCTAATAATATCTAGCTTAGTTATCTCTTAAATAGAGAGCACTAGCTGATATCATTGATAATGCTCTGACAAATCAACTCACCGTCGTAACTACCGATCAATTTGATACTCTACTCCATATTTTCCAAAACTCAAGTAGTCTATACGCGAACATAATTATCGTGTTCCAAACATTAGAAAGTGTTGGAGAAATCTTCTTGAAGTGTTTTGAAGTTGACAAAACGTTTCTATCGCCCTGGGGAAGGCTTGCAGACTCGCTATTTAAAGTCGAAGACTCAGGATAGCAGGACTCGTGGCCAAGGGATATACGCAAGAAGAAGGAATAGTATGATGAGACTTGAGCTCCAGTAGCAAGGTTAGAAGCTATTCGACTATTACTTGTGTTTGCTTGTTATAAAAATTTCAGATTATTCCAAATGGACGTCAAAAGCGCCTTCCTAAATGGATTTATCCATGAGGAAGTTTATGTGAACAACCACCAGGGGTTTGGGACCCAAGAAGCTGACTCGGTCTTCGGGCGAAAAAAGGCTTTGTATGGTTTAAAGCAAGCACCTCGAGCTTGGTACGACAGATTAAGTAAGTTTTTAATACAAAATGGTTTTGTCAAATGTAAAGTAGATACGAATTTATTTATCAAAAAGGAAAAAAAAAAGTTTCTTACTTGTTCAAATATATGTGGATGACATTATTTTCGGATCCTCTAATGAAAATCTGTGCAAGAAATTTTCTAAGTCTATGCAGGATGAATTTGAAATGAGTATGATGGGAGAGTTAATATTCTTTCTTGGTCTTCAAGTAAAACAATTGAATGAATGAACTTTTATTTATCAAGAAAAATATGTTAATGATCTTGTCAAAGGTTTGGACTGTAAAAGTGCAAAAGACCGACATACCAATGTCAAGTTCTTTGAAGATAGACAAAGATGAAGAAGGGAAGAAAGTTTATCAAAAGCTGTACAGGAGAATCATTGGTTCACTTCTTTATCTTACCGCTTCTAGACCTGACATTTTGTTGAGTGTTTGCATATGTGCTAGGTTTCAATCAGATCCTAGAGAATCCCATCTCGTCTTTGCGAAACGCATCATTAAATACGTTGCTTCATCATCAAGCATCGGTCTTTGGTATCCTAAGAAGGGAGACTTTAATCTTAAGGATATTCAGACGCAGATCTAGCCGGTTGCGAGTTGATAGAAAAAGCACGGGAACCTGAGTTGCTTGGAAACGGGACAATGTCTTGGTTTTCAAGGAAACAAAGACTGTGTCCCTTTCAACAACGAAGCAAAGTATGTAGCCCTTGGAAGCTGCTGTTCGCAAATTCTATGAATAAAACAGCAGCTAAGAGACTTTGAAATTGAAGACTCATGCACGGAGATTAATTGCGACAACACCAGGCGCTATCAACCTCACCAAAAATCCAATTCTCCACTCAAGAGCAAAGCATATAGAGATTCGACATCACTTTTATTAGAGACCATGTTCAAAATGGAGATGTTTTAATTCAATTTGTTGACTCAAAGAATCAAGGCGGCGGATATATTCACAAAGCGTTTGGAGAAAAATCAATTTGAGTCTATACGTTCCAGACTCAACATTTTGAGATATGAGGATATCAAAGTCTAAAGACTTTCAGACTCATACTTACAAGACTTTATCTGAAAGACAGTCTTGGTACGTCCGTCAGACTGTAAGTCTTTCTCTCTTGAATCTCATCTTAAAAAGGTACGATCGTCGATCTGTGTTTAAATTGTTGCTATATTTAATTGGCGTAAATATTGCATCGTTTCATTTTCAAAAAGGAAGTTATTTTTGAAATGGCTATTTTTGCGGAAAAAGACAGTTATTTTGAAAAGGCATATTTTTATTTCCTTTGTGACGGTTCGTTTATCTCTCTTTTTAACCGATCGTGCACTATCGATTCCTCTTCACTTTTCTCTCAAAAACCCTAGAAAGCATCGATCCTCCATTCCCGTTTGTCTTCTTCGTTTAATCCTCAAAAAGTTGTCATCTTTCTTGGGAAAGTCAAGCAAAGGAATCTTCCAAAAAGCGAGAAAGATGTCATCTTCAAGAAAGTCTTCAAGAATCGCAAGGGGGACCATGGCGAATGAGTGAGGGCCTACGCACTTCGATCTTCTTGCTGAAGAAGAAGTGACTCCATAACAGCAAGCGAGCCCACAACATTCTCGCGGCGTCATTCTCCTCCATCTAGTCCTAAAGGCGTTGATCAACAACAACAAGAAGAAATCATCGAGGCAGACCACGTAAGAGTTCAAAAGCCCGCTTATATTTACCGGTTATATCATGCCTTAAAAGGAATTCGTACTCCTTTGAACTACATTGATGAGTTTCTTAAAGACAAAGGACATGGGAACGAATATATCTTTTCTGCGAAAAATGGAAAGTTTGGGAATTGCTCGAAAATGGGTGGCCGAGGAAACCCTTGCAAATATCCCAAGTGATCCTCGTGACTGGGGGCCGAATCCTACAGATGGGAATGATGATGACAAATTATACAGTCAATTTCAACCAAAAATGGGCGTTGTGGTTGAAAATCAAGGAAAAATGGGAGATTTGTTCAGATCAAAGGAGCAAAAGGATCTGTACTCGAAATTGTTGAAGCGTGGGGTAATAAACCTTAGGAGTGTTGATTTTGATTTTCTGGATGCTATGAATATGAACTTGAGGGAAAAGTTCGATTATCTTCAACTTGAAAAGTTCTACTCGACTCTCTGAGAGGCATATGCTGAATTAATTGCATATTTTTATTCAAATCTAAGCTTTTTGGATGCGATAGATTCTCTTTCAGCGTAAAGACCAAGACTATGTTGTGGATATGAATATCTTTGGCGAGATGTGTTAGAAGTCGAAAGAGGAAGATATCAACCAATCAAAGTTTCCATTGCTCGGGCCACACTTGAACCGGTGAAGGAGGAGAGAACGCAGATGAAAAGATCACCTACTTAAGAATGGGTGCATTCAACATCTTGCTTCACAAGATTGTGATTAATTGCCTCCGACCAAATCAATTTCCAAGGCGATGTTTCAAGTTCGAGAGGCCAAGCTGATGTATGCCATTCTCTTTGGAAAAGGTTTTCTCTCCCTCACTTTGTGATGTTTCACATGTATAGAGCAATAATGAAAGACAGAGGTCAACTCCCTTACCCAAGCCTTGTTACAAAGTTATTCAGACATCTGAATATTCAGCCTCCACAAATCTTTTGTGTTCGACCATGCGATAATATGGTGGTAGGACTGAACATGGTGACCAAAATGCATCTCGAAGGAACTGAGCAAGGAGTTGGAGAAATTCAAGGAGAAGACTCTGCAAAATCTCATCAAATCTCTTCTGCAGCTAAAAGAAAAGGGAAGGAGCCCATGGTTGCTCCATCCAAGAGAAGAAGAGCTCTCCTCATTGAGGATGAAGATGATGAGGAAGACATCACCATCTCTGCATTGGCTTTGAAGAATTTAAGTCGTCCTGTTCCACAGAAAGAATCGAACAAATGACAAAAGAAGCGAGAGGAGAAGGAAGAAGAAGAAATAGAAGCTGAAAAAGAAACGAGAGGAGGAAAGACCAGAAGAAGAAAGAAGAGAAGAAGGAGAACTGAGGAACATTCTTCTCCACCTGTAGGCATGGAAACGGGGGAGATCGGGAGAAATGAGTGAAGTCTTCATGTCCCGATGCAAGTGAAGGAGTCGATCGCTCACCTGCCAGACCCGGAGGATGTTTATGCATCTCGGTTTGAGAAGAAGGTCATGAAGTTTCATCGCCAAACCTGCGAGATTATGCTGATCTACCATCGTGCATTTACTCCATCAGATCGAGCCGAAGCAAGTACTCAGACTGATAATGGAGCAGATTTTCGCAGAATCATGGATATTCTCTTGGAGATGCGATGTCAAATTTATGCCTTGGGATGCGAAGTTCAAAGCTTGAAGAATGAAGGTCAAGCTTCTTCTTGTTCATTGAATGATAAAATGCAAGCCCTCTCTGTTCAGATTCAGGCCAATGCCAAGAGTGAGGAGATTGCACAACTAAAGGAAGACTTTAAAATCTTTGGAAGGCATCATTGAGTCTATGGAAGATTTCCAGCTTGTCCGCGTTCCCAAGCAATCTTGACTTCATCTCATCCTTTTTAATGATGACAAAAAGGGGGAGAGATGCAAGATTTGAACAAAAACTTTTCATTCATTAAACTTTTAATTGTTTGTTGGATTGTGTTGTGGTTTGAACCTGTTTGACTTTATTTTGTGTCGGATGAGAACTGAACTAGACTTGGACTTGACTGCTTCTATTAACCAATATTGATATCTTATGAATGGCTTCATCATATATTGGACTAACCTATTTTCTGTGGTTGCAGATTCTAGTGTTATTCTGTTAGCCATTTATCTCTATAAGATATGCATATGTGTTTGAGAAATGTTTTGCGGGTCAAAGATATCCAAATCTGCGGGAAAGTTTTGTCACCATCAAAAGGGGAGATTGTTGGAGAAATATTCTTGAAGTGTTTTGAAGTTGACAAAACGTTTCTATCGTCTAGTCTCGAAGGCTTGCGGGACTCTGCTATTTAAAGTACGAAGACCTCCGGATAGCCAGACTCAAGACTCAAAGTCTATCCTCATTGACAGTCTCTAATCCGTTGAAGAAAGGTTATCCAGAACTGGATGTTTCGTTAAGGATTTAACCTTATCAACTGGAGAAGACATAACGGAGTCTTTTGATTGATCGAAGATTGACTTGATAATTGAAGATCCGGTGATTGCCTAAATATTATTGGAAGGTTCTGCTTATGGAAACCGAGATCCTGATTGTATGGGCGAACATGATTGATGGGCTTTCAATACGTTCCTTTAATAGCTTGAACAATCTTCTTAATTGATTCCGTCCAACAGGTAGATTGGAGGAATTCCTTTGGTAAGTGCCAACGGGTATGATGGCATAAAGGAGTATATAAGGAAGACTGTCTTAGTTGTTCAAGGTGTGCGCGATAGAAGAATTCCAAAGTCTCGAAGCTCCTTTTTGTTTAGACAAATCCTTTGAGCGAATACTTGTATACGAAAGAGAGAGTCTATATTTGTGAGAAATCTTGAGGAGGTGTGGTAGAACATCTACACTTTGTGGAATCAAGGCAAAGCTGTGCTGTAAACTCTTTTGTTCATAGTGGAATCCAACCAATAGGCTGTCGGTGAAGAAGAGTGGACGTAGGCTTGATATAAGCCGAACCACTATAAACCGCGTGTTCAATTTTCTCTTCTCTCAGTCTTACTTTGATTATCGTTTCCTTCAACTGTCTAGTATTGTGCAATTGTTGAAGAAAAATCTTTTATATACCTATTCACCCCCCTCTAGGTACTCATACTAGCAATATCAGAAAGCACATGGCAAGATCCATCATCATTCAAACACGAAATTGAACATGAGAATATTCAAATTTTCACTTCCATCAAATGCTATTCTATTGAACATTAGGTTATTAAGAAAATCAAATACAACCATAGAAGTAAGGCAGTTTACATATGAGTTCAAGAAGGTGGCTTAGGTGGTCGCCCCATAAATATTGCGTTACTTAAATGATCATTTGAAAATTTGTGGCCCCAAAATGAGTATTTTACAATAATCATGACAATGATACTATTCTTGTCAAGATATTTTGGATGAACTTTTTAAGATCATTTTGGTCTTTTCATGTCTTACATATTCACCTCTTTTATATATACTTGAACACGAATAAGGTTGATAGTCCACTACATATCCTTCGAGGACAATAACGTATGTATCTCCTTTTGCTATTTGTTTTTCGAATGCGATACTAATATCGCAAATCATTTGCACTTAAAAATGTAACACATTCTGCATTGCCATGTGACATTTAACTAGATAAACTTTTTTTGAACTTAGAACCATCTTCATTTTTTCATGTCTCCCCTTGTCTATCTTGTTTTTATTCGGACATTAAGAGCATATTTGGTAACTATTCTATTTCTAAAAATAATTTGTGCTCGGAAATGATTTTTTTATTTTGTTTTCGAGAACAATTTCTGAGTTTTTTATAGCATTTGGTAGCTATGCAAATTTTTTATTCCGAAATAGAAATGTGTTTGATAAGATTTTTAATTTTTTCATTTCTTTTAATTTTTAATACTTTTATTATATTTTTATTTTCTTCTCATTTTTTTTTCCTTTTCTCTTCTTCTTCCTCCTTCTTTCCGGTTGGTTGTTGGCCATGCCCATGGCCAATGATCGGTTGGGTGAGGTCAAACAAGCTCATGAAGGCTCACCTAGCCACCACGAGCCTCACGAAGGCTTGGTGAGGCCCAGCCTCTTGCCGGCTAGCAAGGTCGAGCCTCGACATGGTTGAGTGAGGCTTAGGCTGACAAGTCTTATCGTGGCTCGGCATTGCCGACCATGGCCAAGGCCAATGACTAGCCAAAAGGAAGAAGAAGAAAAGGAAAAAGAAGAAGAAGAAAGAGAAGAAAAGAGGAGAAAAAAATAAACTTGATTCTAGAAATTGTTCCCAGAAACAATAAGTAAATTTTTTATATTTCTTGATTTTGATCTAAATCTAATCCCGGAAAAAAAATGAATTTTCGTTTTTGGGAACAAAAGATTTACCAAACCGATTTCTATTACTTTTTTGCTCCTTGGAGCAAAAAAAAATAGAATTAGTTGTTTATGGAGTATTACCCAACAAGCCATAAGCATCAAAAGCTTTATACTGAGGTGCCCCCCATCCACTACAGGTAACGTCTCCTTGTCCTTTTTTAAAATAAAAAAAGTAAAAAAAAAAATCAAAGTATGCCCATTATAATGAATATATATATATATATAAGCTATGCCCATTATAATGAATATATATATCCTAAACTTTTGTTAAGATATCAAAAATCCCAAACTAAATCATCATGATGCATTTACCTTAATTTTTTCTTGCATGTGACATTTACTTTCCATCAAGGTTTCGTCAAATAATATTTCAGTAAAAATAATATCGTGTTTATTTCATTTGACTCACATGGGCGTCATATTAAATATTGTTCGTTTTCTGACTTCTTTGGAGACAAAATTTTAATGATTTTCATTGACAAAACTTTGATGTGTGTATTACGCCAATACAAATTTGGATTTTTTGTCATCTCACGAATCAAGCTAAAATTGAGGCGTGGCTTAGTAATGCCCCCTCCTCCTTTTGTCGTTTTTCGAAAGTAGCAGCCAAAAAGGAGGCGTGTTACCCACGCTGTTCTAATAACCACGATTTTTTTTTTCCAGTCAAAATAACCCCACTTCTGATTGGAAATAGTTGGCAAAATGCTTCCGAAGTTGGAATTTCTTGTCAAAGACGTTGGCTGGTCATTGGAAGGTTTTCATCGGCACACTTGCTTTCTATTAGATGATAGTAAGCACAAACATAAACGCCATAGCTGATTCCAAATTAAATTCTTCATTAAACGATGACAATATTATGACCAAGTATTACAAGCGAAAAGTCGAATTCAGAAGTAGAATTTCTAGCAGGTGCAACCGAGTTAAATTACTATCAATCAAAAGACAAAAGATTGACTAAAATGTTGTCAAGTCCCTCTTTGATACATGCAGTCAATGAGTAGCTACCTTTTTAATCTTATAGCAACTCCCTTTCACCGTTTGGAGTTCTTCCTCTAACTATATGTAAAAGTGAGGACATAGAAATTGGACCTCATAAAGATTGGACTCCAAACAAGATATTGAAGTCGACATCTGTCTGCCATCACAAGCATAGAGATGACATAGGGCAAAACATGCAACTCTACACACCAAAAAACAACAATAAGCACAACCCCAAACAAACCTTCCTTTAGCTGGATAGTTTTCAGAGACTTAGATTCCAAGCAAGACACGGACGGCCTATGATGCTTACCAATCCGAATCTTATCTTGAGACCAAGGCAACTCTCAAAACTATGCATAACAAAGAGCTTGATAATTTTGATTACACCAACATCCAAAGGACCACATGTATATGATACAAACTATTCATGGACTCAAGATATAGCAGATACAGTGATTATAAACTCCAATGAACACTACTGAAAATCTTTCCCTAAGCAGCTTGTTTTATCCAACCACATTCGTAATCCCAAATCCTAGGAGTTCTGTGAATCCAACAAAGCTGCAGCCCCTTGCTACATACTTGATTAGAGAAACTAAACTCAAAAAATAGATGAGAGCAAGATTCAATGCTTTTATTACAGAACAATCAGAGAGATCTAGTACTCCCAACACACCAACTGTAAATCCTCTCAAAAGTGGGGAATTTATCACATATTACTGACCAAAAAAATGGCAGCTCTTGGCACATCAGGGAAGAACCACACAAGTTTGTGCCCGTCAACATTAGCACTCTTGCTTCTGACAATTTCCTTAGCAACGAAAGAGTTATAACAACCATATGACAAAATGTGGACGTAATTATGTCAATGTGATAACTATGGAACAGGAGAACAAACAACATAAAAGGCAAGAAATTTTGGACCATTGCATGTGATTTGGTACAATGTTAGAAATGAAGAAGTAGAAAGTGGACAATCTATTGGAAATTTAACAAAAAAAGTGAGAACACAGACAATATGCTAATCCTTCAGAAAAGATTCTTTCTAGATTCTGATTATACCCCATGATCATTACCAGTGTCTTTCAAACAGCCTGACAAAAGAAATAGCAGAAACAAATTTTCCTACCCTTTAAACTTTGCCAACCAGTGACTTTAGTCTATGCATCTTTGATTCCACGAAGCAGAATTTGAATAGTAATCAAATGAACAATGGGAAAAGATTTCATTGAGTGCTATCTGGGACACGAAACGCCTTCATTTGTGTCGGTACTCAAACCGACTAAACCATTCCTTAATCCTGGATGGTGAGTAAAATGCTGGAATGGAAGGGTTGAGGCGCAATAAATTTGTTTCCCCCATAGATATCAATGTGCGTTACAGTATGCTCAGAAATGAGAAGATTGCGTGTGTGGGGATAAGTACTTTGTGTCAGTACCGAGTTCCTTCCACTTCTGGTGAACGCTGCAAAAGTAATTTTCACATATCAGAATCAGAGATGTAAAGGAGATTAGTCGGGTACACATTCCACAACTTAGTAAATGTATTCAAATGGAGTTTCCAGACTAAAACAGGAAATAGGATATAAAGAATCTTAACCGCCATTATCATGACATGAACTTGCTCTATCCATCTGAAGTTCTGAGCTACACTTTTTCGATGTGATGCAACCTTCAAACATTTTCAAACTTGTCTTTGCTATTAACTTATCATATAAATAATTACGTCCGTCACATCTAGTGGATTGCAACATCAGGGGAAAAACAGACACTTAATGAACAGGGAAAGAGAACACATATACACACCTCTATTCCCCCATGAGTAATTTGATAACCAACTCTAATCATAGCAAGAAATTTCCACAAAAGGTCAAAGATGCTAAGAACAGCAGAGCCTGCAGTGGCATCTCCCCTTCGTCTCTACAATGAGGAGCAATCTCACATCCAGAGTCCCCCTTCAGCATCTTCTCCTCCTAGACTTGATACCGGCGGCGACGGTGAAGGAAGGGTTTATAGACTATGCCCCATGAAACGTTGCAGCAAACACCATGTCCTACGAACAAGGTTAGAAACAATTAATCCAATATAGAATTCAACGGAAACTATAAAAAAATAAGGACAAAAATTAGAGAAACCGTCGCTCGTTCAGGCTATTGAGATCAATCTACAAGCCGCGTTTAACCGAGGAAATGCAGCTGACTCGACTCGATCGACTCGTCCCCGACGAAGGCTAATTTTGAACTAAAGAAATTACCTTGTGTGGATGAGAAGAGAACCCCGCAGAAAGCGACGAGTAAGAGTTAAAAATAAGGAAAGCGCGAAGTAGCTTTATTTACCTTACCTTCGCCTTGTGAGCCCGGAAATACGGATAATTACGGGTGGTGCAGCAGGAGGTCCGGAGGTGAGGGGCCAATAGGAGCCAAGACGATGCGACCGATTTCGCAGGTGAGGGGCCAATAGGAGCCGAAGTCTCTGGTATTTCGACGCTTGTCAAGCCTATGAATTTGGATTGACATATATCATACCATATCATTTAATTATTTGTAATATTTTGGGAAAAGCCATTTGTGTCACAGTGCTATTAATATCTTAATTTTTGCTGACAAGTCAAACATGCATTTTTTGTAAAACTGTGTATAATATAAAGATAAATAAATAATGAAAACATAAAAATGAAAAAAATAGAATATAAAATAAACATAATGAAGCACCAGGTCCATCAAAGCCCATCGCTCTAGCCCGGTATGATCACCTTGTTCCAACCTAGCTCGGTCCATCGACAAGTGCAGCCCCCGACCACAAGTCAAGCCCATCAACCACCTGGCCCAATTCACCTCAACCCATCGATCCACACGAGCAGCCCAAGCCACACCAGGCCCATCAAGTTATAATAAAACCCATCAAGTCCAACTTGGTGAAACCCATAATTGAGCTCGGTCCACCTCATTGGAACCGGCCCCCTCTCCCCACTGTTGTTCTCTCTCTGTCACCCTGAACGTTGGAAACAAAATCGTGCACATTACAATGTTTGATTGCCTATTGTGTTCGCAACTGAGACCTCCTTGTTATTGAAATAAGCTCATCGACAATTCAATTGCATCGATTTCTTCATTGTTCAAGGATGTTTGTTGATCGGTTCTTGATGTATGGGCGTTCCTTAAGTCCTATTGTGTTGTATTAAGAATGGATCTAGGAACTATGCACTTTGATACATTTCTACCTCGGTTTAGATCTAAGTTCAGTGTTCTTGCAACATAAATTTGATTTTGAGTATTGCTAGATTAGGACAAGAATCTCTTGTATGGAAATGAATTCAATCCAATGTGTTTTTGCTGAGTTCACACATTATATTTACTAGAATCACACTTCGATCGTCCCCACAATCAGCGATGGCTCGCAAGCTTACATTAGCCACAATGAAAAAAAAAAAAACAAAAGAAAATTTATTCAAAAAATTTCCAATTTTTAAAAAATTTGTCTACACTAGTGCTGGCTATGTCTCGTGGAAAAATTAGTGTCCACATTCAAAATTTCCAAGCAAAAGTGATCCAAATGACTACATTAGCAAATTATCAAAATATTTATAACTAAATTGGCTAAATTGAAAGATTTATGACTAAATTGATATTTGTACATTAAGTTTAGATGATATTTGTACAATATATTTATTAATTTTTTGGTAAAATGTCACACACAATTTCCAAAAAGAAAATGAAAATTTCATTGAATTTAAGTACTATGTGATGACTTCAAATGTATAGGGTAGTATACTTTACAACAACAATGAAGAATCATAGCCTAGAAAGCGAGACAAAATATTTCATAAATCTTAGTTTCTATAGGGAAATATGAGAAGACTCAACAAAACATAAATGAAAATATTTATTCAAGCAAAATTCTATAATGTAGGAAGTAGTATACAATTCTAATTCGAATAATTGTCTAGAAAAACTTAAACCTATAGCGGCAAATTCATTCCTAAATTTTTCAATTTTGCCAATTTAATTCTTTCGGCTAATCTTGACTGGAAATCGTTAATGTAACGGTCGTGTTACGTAGGATGGTCAGCACTCACGTCAGAAATTTTTTACCAACATTGGTCGTTGCTAGGTTAGGCACAAGTATACGATATTGATTATTCGAGTTCTCCTTCTTTGTTTTATTTGCTCCCATATTCTCAAATTTGTAAATTGTGAAGGATGTAGATTGTATACTTACCTAGTCAAGAACTGCTGAATCAGGTTTGCAAAGGGAGGCCTTTGTATAGGGCATGGGCTCATGGGGATGACCAGTTTTGTTCAATGGTTTGCTGTCGTCTATGACATCAGGGAACGAAATAAATGAGTTGCAGAAGAAAGGAGGATTACGATGAAAAACTGCAGAATTTGAAAATAAGATTATTGCTTATGGAAGAAGGGCATCTTAGGACAGGGATAGATCGAAATGATCGTCTTGGTCATTCGAGTGTGTAGTGGCCGACTTTTTCTTTGAGTTTAGAGAAAGTATAAAAAGGCTAAATAAAGGTCACGTGCAGGCAATCGAAAACTGGAGAAAGGTCGTACTCATGCGGACTTGCCCGTGGAAGTTGACTTGGGATTTTATCATAAAGTCAAAAACTTTTGCTTATCATATCAGTGAAATAATTAGTGGGAAATGGAATTTGACATTTTTTTTGGTTGTGTAACCTGTGTACATCATTCCGTTTTTTGTAGCCTTACTTTCAGGTTTGCCATTGTTAATCAATCCCGTTTACCCCGTAATTCCTCCGATGTTAGCTTATTCTAGGACATTTATATGACGTTCTTCAACCTTTTGGAATTAAAATCAATAAGTCGGACATGTAATGTTATGTCAATAATTGATTGAAAATATTCAATCTCACGATGGAATTCGATACTTAAATGAGGAAAAGTATTGCTTATCATTGACTCTTGAGTTTTTGACGGACAAATCGAACATGTGTTTATATTAAAATAATTGAATGATGAATAAACACCAGGCCCATCACTCTCCAGCCCATCCATGAAGCTCGTCCACTTCCGCTCCAATTCAGACACTCTGGCCCTTCAAAGCCTAACCCCTCACCGCGAGCCTGAATTCCACCGGCCGACGACGCCATCCCATTTTCCCGGTGACAGCACCTCAGCTTACTGCTAGTTAAAGTTCCTATTGAATTCTGTTTGCAAATGTTTTGATGTGCAATTGAAGAGGCGCCGGTTGTGACTTACTGGGTTTCCTGTATATAGTCGATTGAAATGCGTACAAATTTGGACGTATAGGCGTACCGTGTTGCTCGTTGTTTATTTGTGCTTGGATATCTCAAATGCCGGTCGCGTGCATTCGTTGTTTGCTGTACATGTGTGTGATTGCTGTGTCAACTGATGTTGTGCTAACTTTGGAAAATGTGCACGGTATTAATAATCTATGCTGCTAAATATGAGAAGTTGTAGTCCTCAGGATTTTTCTAAGTAACAGCGCTAGCATAAGACCTTATTATCCGGATGTAGCAAATACGAGCGCAAAAACGCTATGAGAATACCAATTCACTCTATTTAAATCATATTAAAATATAGCCAAGTTTCTCAAGTTATTTCCTTTTCACAGTTGTATTTATTGTTTCAACATTGTTTAAAGGACACGAGTTTGAACTTTGAAGTGGGCTATTTGCTACGTAAGTTAGATTTTTCTTGTCCAAGACGTAGGGCTGCTTCTTGGAACAGGTCTTCATCGGCAAACACGCTTTTCATTAAATGAAAAGTAAGCACAAACGCGAACACCCCGAACACCCTCCATGATTCCGTGAGGACGAAATGACGAATATCTACGAGAGAGAGCAGAATTTCGGAAGTCGAATTTCATGCAGACATAACTAAATGAAATTACCATTAACCGATTAAAAAAGAAGAGAGTAGAATGTGGTAAAATCTCTCAATGAATCTTGTAGTTAAATAAGTGTTTACTCTCTTACTCTTGTAGCAACTCCCTTTCATGGATTGGGATCCTTCCTCAAGAACTATTTGAAGAAATGCGAAGGCCAGTGATATAGAAATTGGACCTCATAAAGAATTGGACCCCAAACAAGAGGGTTGAAGTTGACATCTGTATCACAAGCATATAGACGACAGAGCAAAACATGCAATTCTACACACCAAAGAGCAACAATAAGCACCACGTCAGACAAATCTTTACTCTAGCTAATAGTTTTCACAGAGTCAGATTCCAAGCAACACAATCTATGATGCTCATTGGTGCCAATCTTATTTTGAGACCAAGGCAATTCTCAACACTATGCTTAACAGAACTTCATAATTTTGATTTCATTAAACATCCAAGGAGGCACCTGAAAAGGCAACATGGACTTCAAGATAAAATAGATGCAGTAGTTTCCAGATAAACTGCGATAGACACTTCTGAAAATCTTTCTCTGAGCAGCTCGTTTCATCTAAACCGAATTCACAATCGTAAATCCAGGACTCAGATGAATCGAACAAAGCTGCAGCACCTTTCTCCATAATTGATTGGGGAGAAACTACACTCAATAAACAGATGAGAGCAATATTCAATACGTAGATCACAGAAGAGAGAGAGAGAGAGAGATCTAGTTACTCTCAACAGACCAACTGTAAATCCTCTCGACAGCGGGAAGTTTATCATGTATTACTAACCCAAAAAAAAAGAAGCTAAATCTTGGCACATTAGGGAAGAACCACCCAAGTTTGTCCCAGCCAACATCAGCATCCTTGTTTCTGACAATATCCCATGCAACAAAAAAGTTAAGGCAACTATTTGAACAAGCTGTGCAAAAAACAACTTTATTGGCAGCTGAGGAACTAGGAAAAACACCACAAATTGCAGCTTGTATGGGAACCAACCCTTCAGACCTAGCAG
Organism: Eucalyptus globulus; assembly: GCA_014182545.1. Lineage (NCBI taxonomy): Eukaryota > Viridiplantae > Streptophyta > Magnoliopsida > Myrtales > Myrtaceae > Eucalyptus > Eucalyptus globulus. Next base: position 32,419,914 of record CM024718.1, on the reverse strand, counting down.
CAGGCATTTCCAATGAGAGTTAACGTATTGCAGTCGATCCTTTGGTCTGCAGAGAAGAGAAGAGAAGATTCATAAATTATTCTTATCGAGAATGATTCCGGCATAGTGCCAGAATTCATACCAAAGAGAAATATTATCTCCATTATCCACTATTTGTATAATGTGGGATTTCAAAATGTTCCTGACTTTTAATAAACTCTTCCAAGCATACGTAGCATCTGGTTTACAGTCAAGATGATAGCTAGAGAGCCAGGCAAAACACTTAGAGCCCACAACTCAACAAAATACTCCACAGACAATTTAAACTACAAAAAGATTTCACAAATCCGATCTTCAAATGCCAAGTCCTCCAAACTGCTTAGGACAAAAAGTGTTTTCATCTAGCTTTTGCTCCCTCTTTGGCATAAGGATCTCCATTCCAAAGGAAAGCTCTACACTTTTGCTCGAACATTTCAAAACTTTCTTGGGAAACAAGAGTGGACACTAATAGACTACGAATGACAGAGACAATAAGCTGAAGTTCGCCGGCATATGAGCGGCTTTTAACTGTCCAAGCTTGAAATCTATTTGTAATTCAATGATTTTATAGAGGCTTACAATCCTTGTCTGAAAGTCTTCCAGACAATCCACAATTACAGGAAGAAAGAACCAAACAAGAACATACGATTGGCCGAGCTGTTTGATTTGATTGCTGCATGTTAGACAAATTCCTTTTTAAAAACACCGTAAGCTGTTAAGCAACGTGCTAAGCAATGTATATATAACGCATTTGACCAAAAAAATGTACATATAATGTATAACTCAATAGTTCCCTTGTGTAGAACCGATCCCTTAAGACACACAACAGAATGTGGACATAATCACGTCAATGAGACAGCTGGGGACGATAACAAAAAACATAAAAGATGAGAAATTTTAAACCATTGACGTGTTTTGATACAATGCTAGAAATGAACAAGTAGAATGCAGACAATTTGCTAATCCATCGAAGAGATTCTTTCCAGATTCTGATTATACCCCATGATCATTAGCCATGTCTTTCAAACAGCTTTGTGAAAAGAAATAGCGGAAACAAATCTACCCACCCTCTAAACTTTGCCAACCTGTGACTGCAAGGCTATGCATCTTTGATTCCATGAAGCAGAACATAAATAATTATCAGAATAAACAATAGACAAAGATATCATCGAGTGCTATCCAGGACACAAAAATGCCTTCACTTGTGTCTCGTACTCAAACGCCGACTAAACCACTATTTAATCTTGGATGCTGCTGAAAATGCCGGAATGGAAGGGTTGAGGTGGAACAAATCTGTCCCCCATAGATTTTGATGTGCACCACAGTATGCTCAGAAATGAGAAGATTGCATGTGTGGAATAAGTAGTTTGTGATGCAAATGCGTACACAAAGTTAACAATTTTATTTGCTTCCATCTCTGGGTGAATGCTGCAAAAGTAATGTTTCATATCATAATCAGAGATATAAGGGAAACTAGTCAAGTGCATTCCACAACTTAGTAAATGTGTTCAAATGGAACTTTCAGACTAAAACACGAAAGAAGATTTAAAGCACCTAACTGCCATTAACATGACAATGTGCTTGCTCTATCTATCTGAAGTTCTGGCTACACTTTTTCAAGGAGATGCAATTTTTAAACATTTTCAAATTTGTCTTTGCTATCAACTTATCATATAAATTATGTCCAGACTTTAGATTCATCTAACATCAGGGCAAAACAGACACTTATTGAATGGGGAAAGGAAACATATATACATACCTATCTCCATGAGTAATTTGAGAACCGACTAATCATGGAAAAGCTTCCACAAAAGTCAGATCTGAAGAACAAAGCCCGTAGTGCCATGTCCCTTTGTCTCTACAATGAGGAGCAAGCTCTCACATCCGGGGTCCCTTCAGCATCTTCTTCTCCTCCTAGACTTAATACTAGTGAGGCGATGGTGAAGGAAGGGTATATAGACCTTTCTATAGGTCATGGGTGTACAAGCACAATTCACAATGGAATTCCAATGTAATCTGAAAGGCAGAAAAGCAAGATTTAGAGAATCTTGGAGAATGAGACAGAGCACGAGTGATGACAAAAGAATTGGATGAGTGCAGAAAAGCGATAAGAATGCGAAATAAGCTGAGAATCAAATTTAAATGCAATAGTCCATTAATAACACCCCAAATTTTTATTTCACATTTTGTACAGATCAGAAAAATTATCTTGACGTTTCAATGGATAGGGAACCGATGCCAAATCAGAAGAGAAGTGACTAGGAGTAGAAGAGTGGCAGTAGGAGGAGTAGTAAATGGCAAGATTGATGCGATTTTTAAGACATCTTCGTGAGATGGAACGGTGATGGAATTGAGGACAATGGAGTGGAGAGATGAAGCATAGGTGATTAGGTGCAGACAACAAAGGAGAAGGACACGATGATGGAAGGGACATTTTTCACAGCCCCTAGTTTTGCCCAATTGTTGTCTGCAAAATTAAAAACACCCTTTTAAGTAACATAATGTTTCCAATGAGAGTTATAAATTACAGCAGATACTTTGCTCATGGAGGAAGAGAAGATTCATAAATTATTCTCCTTGAGAAATGATTCTAGCAAGATCCCGGTATGGTGTCACAAATTAGATTAAGAGAAATATTATCTCCATTACTGACTATATATCTAATGCGGGGCTTCAAAATATTCTTAACTTTTAATAACTTCTTCAAAGCATAAGTAGCATCTGGTCTACTGTCAAGATAATAGCTATAGAGCCAGGAAAAACATAGAGACCTCACCTCAAGAAAATACTCCACACTTTAAAATACAAGCAAGATTTTACAAATCCAATCTTTGAATACCAAGGCCTCGAAACTTCTTAGGAGGACAGACGGTTCTCTACACTTTCGCCAACCATTTCAAAATCTTTCTTGGGCAACAAAAGGAGTTGACGCTAATACTTAACCACACTACGAATAACAGATTTAATAAGCTGAAGTTCGCTGGCATATCAGAGGCTTTTAACTGTCAAGGCTTTAAATCTTGTTGTAATTCAATGATTTTTTGAGAAGTTTATAATCCATATAAGAAAGTCTTCAAACCAAACAAGAACATAGGGTTGGCTGATTGGTCATGTTGTTTGATTTGATTGCTGCATGTTAGACAAATACATTTTTTAAAAGCTTAAGCTGTTAGAAAACTTGCCAAACAACGCATATAAAAAGTATAACTTAACATTCCCCTTGCATGGAACTAATCCGTTACACATGCACAACAAAAGGTGGACGTAATCACATCAATGAGATAACTAGGGAAATGATAACAAACAACATAACATTCAAGAAATTTTAAATCATTGACGTGTGTTTTGATAAGATGCTAGAAATGAACAAGTAGAACATGGATAATTTGGTTGATATGCGGAAATATGCTAAATCGTTCGTAAGAAATTCTTTAGATTCCGATTATAACCCATGATCATTACCCACCTTTTGGGCAAATTTTTAAACAGCCACCAAAAGAAATAGCAAATTTACTTACCCTTTTAAACTTTGCCAACCAGCTACCTGTGGCGATGCTTTGATTTCATGAAGTAATAGGAATATTTGTGTTCCAGATCAAACCAACTAATCCATTCCTTAATCTTGGATGGTGAGTAAAATGATGGAATAGAGGGATAAGCTGCAATAAATCCTCCGTGTCC